>PVIW01010894.1:0-41061 GCA_004026585.1 Noctilio leporinus | reverse complement strand
TGTTGATTTGTTGATGATTGCCATTCTGACAGGTGTGAGGTGGTATCTTAATGCAGTTTTAATTTGCATCTCTCTGATGACTAGTGATGTTGAGCATTCTTTCATATGCCTCTGGGCCCTTTGTATATCTTCCTCAGTGAGTTGTCTGTTCAGGTCCTTTGCCCATTTTTGAATTGGGCTGTCTGTCTCCCTGGTGTTGTCTGTCTCCCTAGTTCTTTATATATTTTGAAGATCAGACCCTTGTCTGAAGTATCATTGGCAATTATGTTTTCCCATACAGTTGGTTCCCTTTGAATTTTGCTAATATTTTCTTTAGCTGAACAGAAACTTTTCAATTTGATATAGTCTTATTTGTTGATTTGTTCTATTATTTCCTTTGCCCTTGGTGAAGTATCAGTAAACATACTTCTGCGTAGGATATCCAAAAGTTTACTGCCTATATTTTTCTCCAGGACCTTTATGATGGCACTACTTATGTTTAAATCCTTTATCCATCTTGAGTTTATTCTGGTGTATGGTGTAAGTTGGTGGTCTAGTTTTATCTTTTTGCATGTTGCTGTCCAGTTCTCCCAACACCATTTGTTGAAGAGACTGTTTTTACTCCATTCTGTGTTTCTTCCCCCTTCATCAAATATTAGTTGACCATAGAGTCCTGGGTTAATTTCTGGGCTTTCTATTCTGTTCCATTGATCTATATGTCTATGCTTATGCCAGTACCAGGCTGTTTTGATGACAGTAGCCTTGTAGTATTGTTTGAAGTCCGGTATTGTGATTTCTCCTACCTTGTTCTTCTTTCTCAAGATTGCTGTGGCTATTCGTGGGCGTTTTTGGCTCCATATAAATTTTGAAGTATTTTTTCTATTTCTGTGAAGTCTGTCATTGGTATTTTAATTGGGATTGCATTGAATCTGTAGATTACTTTGGGTAGTATGGACATTTTAATGATGTTAATTCTTCCCATCCATGAACATGGTATATGGTTCCATTTATTTTTATCTTCCTTGATTTCTTTCTTCAGTGTTCTGTAGTTTTCTGAGTACAGGTCTTTTACCTCCTTAGTTAAGTTTATTCCTAGGTACTTTATTTTTCTTGTTGTCAATAGCTGCACTCTTAAACTGTCCTCTAGCAGCCTCATTTCTCTTAAAGACCTTAATAGGATCATTCAGTTGCATGCAAACTGTCCTGTAGTAGAGCCCAACCTCACCCCAAGCCACCCTTAATCACCACTGTCATCTATTCCTAAACATCCCCAACTTCACCATCCAACTGCCCTTTTTCCTTCCTCAGTATTTCTTATTCACCCCACCCTGCAGTCCACTCTCTCAGTGAAACAGCTGCAAGAGAGAGAGAGGGAAGGAGGGAGAGAGAGGGAAGGAGGGAGAGAGTAGGGAAGCAGTGTTGAAAAGTGTTGTGAAGTTGTGAGCAAAAGATAGAAAGAGAGAGGCTGAGAGGGGTGGAGGATGGGTCTGTTGGCAGGATATGTGATGGGAAGCACTTGGAAAAACATTTGGGTTCTGTGTATGAAGCTGGTGTTTGTAGGATTGGGATGTGTTACAGGGCAATTAACCTATGGGTCTAATGCTGTAAAATTTCTCTTGCTCTACTTCAAGTCTTAACTTTGTGGTATTTTTCATCAGAATATCATTTTATACTTTGATATGGTCAAACTAGAAAGTTGGAAGAGCACGGTAGTATAGAGTGCCTGGGTTCCAATCCCAAGTTTTATAAACTGGGTGGCCCTAAGGCAAGTGGCAAGCTTGTTTTACCTTAGTTTCCTGATCTATAGGTTAGGATGATAAATGTAACCCTCTCCAGAGGTCTGTTGTGGGGATTAAAATTAATTAAGGCAGATAAAGCACAAAAGCAACTGACTAATAAATGTTGCTTATTTTTAGTTTGCTTTATGTTTTGCTTGTTTAAGGAGGCCTTCTTTTTGCCAAAGTCATCAATGTGTTCTCCAAAAACATTTTGTTCTGATATTGTTTATTTATTTATTTATTTATTTAAAACCATTTATTTATTTTTAAAATTCTTTTTTTCTTTATAAAAATATTTTATTTATTATTTTTAGAGACAGGGGAAGGGGGAGAGGCAGAGAGGGAGAGAGACATCAATGTCTGGTTGCCTTTCACCTGCCTCCAGCTATGGACCTGGCTGGAGACCTTGGTTATGTTGCCCTGGCTGGGAATCGAACCAGTGACCTTTGGGTTCACAGGCTAACGCCTTATCCACTGTGCCACCAGCCAGGATTGTTTATGCTTTTAACAATCTTTAGATCTTTAGTCAACTTGGAATTAAATTTTCTGAATTGTGTAAATTAGGAATCTAATCTTGCTCCCTAAAAGAGCATAATTTCTCCCTAAACCATTTTAGTAAATAGTCCATCTCTCTTCCAGTGACTTGAAATATCATTTTTATCATTTACTAATTCCTACAATACCTAGGTCAATTTTTTTTTGTATTCTGCCTTTTTTTTTTTTTTAAGATTTTTATTTATTATTTTTCAGAGGGAGGGAAAGGGAGAAAGGCAGAGAGGGAAAGAGATAGCGATGTATGGTTGCTTTTCACCTGCCTCCAGCTATGGACCTGGCTGGAGACCTGGCTTACAACCTGGTTATGTCCTGGCTGGGAATCGAACCAGCGACCTTTGGGTTCACAGGCCAGCCTAGGTCAATTTTTTTTAATTCCTTTTTTTCTGTGCCATTGATCTATGTAATTTTCTAGTCCTACTCCCTTATCACAATGTTTTTTAATCACTAGAATTTTGTAATATATTTTTGAATTTTGCAAGACAATACCTTCCTCTTTCTTTTTTCTTTTTTAATAAAATTAGAGGTTCTTACATAGTTAAGGCATCATAGGAGTTTTAACATAAGATCTACAAGTTCAATTTAGGAATTTTTACTGATTTTTCAGGTGTATTTGTGGACGGCTAGTTTATTATGTGGATAATGGTTTTGTGTGAGTATGTAGGAACGTGTTTACCAAGCCAACTTGGGAAACAAGGGGGCCAATATGAAAAGGTGCAAGACAAATAGGAGCTTAGTGAAGTTCCTGGAGGCCCCGTTGATGGGCAGGGTCTTGGGATAGTGGAAAGGAGGAAGGGAAGATTGTAGATCCAGGTGTTCTGTAAGCTGACTGTGCCCTTCAAAATATGGGCGGAAACTTTTCACTGTGTATGGGTGGATACATAGCTTGCATGTGTCTAGTACACAGAGGAGCTCAACAAATGTTTGTTGAATCAGTGCACAATTTAATAACTCAATTACTTTTTGGAGAGCTTATTGTATGCCAAGCAACCTTTTCATAAAGTACCGTTAATTCTTATGACAACCCTGCCATACGGTTACCACAACCCCCATTTTACAGGTCGGGAAAGTTGAGGCTCAGCGGGGTGAAGTCTTTTGCCCCTATACAAACCCTGTTGTTGTTATTATTCCAGAAGTCATTTGCCTAAAGGACCAGATCTCATTTCCACCTTTCTACTCATTCACCCATCTGTCAAGGATTTATTAGTCACCTACTGTGTAGCACAATGACCTAGTACAATAACCGCTCTAGATGGTGTAAAGTAGGCGGAGAGCTCTCAGGAAGACGGGCGAGGCTGCTGGACTGTGGGTACCGAAAGGGCGGGGTTTCTCACGCACATCCCCAGGGTAATACAGCTGCTTAGATTTGAGGTTGGAGCGAGGTCTAAGAATATTGGTCGAGAGGGGGCGCGGTTCCGCAGATAGAAACATGGCTTCAAAACCGCGGGGGCGGGCTGGCCGTCGGTGCGCAGGCGCAGAGGATCTGAAGAGCGTTTTGGTCTCGCGGCGGGGTACTTTGCAACGGGAGGTGTGGCTTAATTAAACTGCCTTTCAATGATTTGCTTCTGTCTCTAGGGGCGTGGCCTGGACACCCCCTTCTGAATGAGGGCTGGCCCCTCTAGTTTTCCCTCCGCGTCGGTGGCGTGGTTTAGAGCGGACTCTTGAACAAGCCCTTGATGATTGGCCGTCTCACTCAGAGGGTGGAGCACAGCGAGCCGTCCTTCCTACTTGCAGTCACTTCCTGTGGAGTTTCCCCAGCCCAGGGAGGAGGGGGAAGAGGATGAGGGGGAGGAGGGCGGTCGTCTGGGGTTAGGTCCTGGGCCGGGAAGGGGGGTGTAGGTCCATTCTGGGCGGGGGATGACTCACAGCCCATCCCATCTCCCCGACGCCGCCCGCCCGCGCAGAGCTCGCTCCATGGCTTAGCGGAGGAGGCAGTGGCGAGCAGGGGGAGGGGGACTCTTATTTTGTTAGGGGGATCGGGCTGAAGCCCGACCGGCCTGGCAGGGCTCGCCCGGGGCCGGGCGTCATGTCTCATGCAGCCAAGCCAGCTCGGGACGGCATAGAGACCAACGCGGAGGGCCCTCGAGCCGTGTTCGTGCTGTTGGAGGAGCACAGTCCGGCCGATTCAGCCCAGCTGCTCAGGTACGGGGCCGTTTGGGGCCAGTAGTGCCGACTGGGGTGCGTGGGAGCCTGATCTGAGTGCAGTGGGGGCCCCGGCCTGGGATTAGAGGGCCTCGGCCTAGGCTTGGAGGACGTCGGGGCTCCCGGCTTGGGAGCGCACCTAAGGAATCCAGCAGTGGCCTGCTTGGCCTGAGGCTTAAAGGAGTCGTGGAAGTGCATAAAAGGAGGCCTGGTTCATATTTGGGGTTGGGGACCTTGACTGAGTTTAAAGGGACATACTCTGTGTGTCCAGAAATTGGTCTAGGATAGCTGAACTTAGGGGACTGAGACTGATTAGAAGCCGAATTTGGGGTCCTCCAGTCAGGCATAAGGGGGATGAAGTTAAGGGGGCACTCTAGATGAGGTACTGATTTTAATGGACTTTATTCTCTCAAAGTGTCAGAGAAGGGGTTCTGCGGGACAGAGGTGAAATCTTGGGAGCTTGGTGATTTACAGTGGCTGCTTGCTGGAGGCTGTGTTTGGAGATAATATGAATCTGGAGGGATTTGGGAGCAGCTCATATATGCTGCGTGGGACCAGCCTTGTGAGGGTGTGTGACCAAGATAAGCAATATTAATCAAGACTTGACTGGAATAATCTCTTTACCCCTCCCCACCTACCCAGCTGGATAAGATCAGGGATAGTGAAAAAGCCCTCACCTCCCCCCACCCCAAGCCCACCATTGGGACTGATTGGGAAACTCGCAGACAGAGATAATGGAGATGTTCTACCCCTTAACTCAGAGAAGGCCTCAGACTTTATTTGGGAACCTAGAGGAGGGTCTTGTTCCTGTTGCCACCTGCCCTAACCTTTCAGCAAACCAAGCCCTGATCACTCCCTACACACCCACAAACACGCACACACACACACACACACATTTTTTTGTTTGTTTGTTTTTGTTTTTTTTTTTTATCTTACCCTCCTAGTCTATCTCTCAGATCCTGGGGACAATCTTGAATCTGCTGCCAGAGCTGGAATGAACACTAATTGCCCCATCCCTGTCTGGGTAGGTCCTATCTGACCTCTTAATCCTCACTTCTATCAGTGGCCTTGGAAACCCACTTTTCTCCCAGGTTCTGCGCAATGGGTGTGTAAGTATGGGAAGGGGCTTTGCCTACGTTCTGTCTGGAATTGTGCTGAGCTCAGCAGATCGTTGGGCTTCCTCTTCCTAACTTCCTGGGTGGTTTTAGGGCCCTGTCTGAAGATGAGGAAAGGAGGGAAGACAGATCTTTTGGGAGGGGAGAGAATTCTTGTTAAGTGTGATCACTTACAATCTTAGGATTCTAAATCTTTTACTAAATTCAAGGTTACATATCCATCTGCATGTATGTTGATGTTCCCTGCACACTAGGGTCTTGCACCCAGCATGAAGGGCTGAGCAGGAGCCTTTATGTATATTGATTCACCATCTTCTAATGCCTTTATAACAATGTAGATAATCACAGTAGTGGGAATAGTTGAAAGCCAGGGGTTACATGGCTTCTTCTGTGTGTCGGTGGGTGTTGGTATTGGAGGCGTGTGTGTTTTGATCTATCCAAAAAACAGGAGAGCTGTGGGCAGGCTCATCTGGCCAAGGAAAGAAAGCTCACATAAAGTGTATTTTCTACTGAAATTCTTCCTCTTGTAAATCGAGATTGTTGAACTGAGGAGAAACTTTGATATTTCCATTTTTATTTGTGTATGTGTTAGCATCCTTTGAACTCTGACTGGGGTGGGAAAACTAATTTGCAAAGTGGTGGATCCTTCTGTAAAGTAAATCTTTGACCCCAGTTCTCTTTGTGATGCATTCAGTTTGTGTTACAATGGGCTGTTATACTGAGGGATGCCCCTATGGTGCCGCATGTGTGTGGACAAACGTGGGCTCACATTCAGCTGCCAGGAAAACAGTAAGGGGTGTGGGGGTGGGAGAACTCTAAATGCAATGTCAGGAAGCTTGCAGAATGAGTCTGTCATTCCTAAATTCTTCATTTTTATTTTCCTCAAACCCAGGTTGTAGTTACACGTGAGTGTTAGAGCAAGGTGTTGGGATCCAGGCTCTCTTATTATTTTGAATCTTAAGGGACTATGGGTAACACAGCAAAAGACAAAGGAGAGGGTAGAGGGGGAGGGGAGGGGGAGAAGACTTGGGAATTCATGGTGGTGGCATCCAGTGGAGTGGCTGAATGTTAGAGATACACTGGAGTGGCTGAATGCTAGAGATACACTATTTCCCTCTTTATCTCCCTCGCTATCTCTTTCTTGGAGTGGAGGAGGAGCGGACTGAAGTCTTCCTACAATAACTGACTACCACCCCTGCCTCACCCTCAGCCTGAACTCTTTGCTTCCGGAATCCGGGATTGTTGCTGACATCGAATTAGAAAACGTACTTGATCCTGACAGCTTTTACGAGCTCAAAAGCCAGCCCTTACCACTACGCTCGAGGTATGTCTCCTCCAACTCTACTCCCAATTCCTCAGGCCCCTCCATTCCCTCTTGGTGGGCAGAGGCCCTTAGTGCCAGCCCAACCCATTCTCTCCATCAGCTTGTATTTTCCAGGTAGTAAAATGAGGGGCCAGAAAAGCCTATCACAGGAAAGCAGATGGCCAAACTGGGATTATAGTGTCTCTGCCTAGACCTCAGCTGCCACCCCCAACCCCACCTGCACAGTCATTCATTCATAAATAGGGCCTGCAGCATCCCTAGAGTGCCTAAAGACAGGGTGTGGCCTGCTCTAGCTCAGTGCCCTGGCAGAGTGTACCAACAGCCCCTGCTCACCCCTCCCCCACTCCACAAACTTACCCCCCTCCCCAACGCCCAGGCCTTTGAGGAACCCCTGCTGGTCTCTTCTTTCCCCAAGCTGGGGAAGTCTAAATGTGCTGAGTCATGGGCCTGGGCAGTAAGAGAGGGGAGGGGACATGAAAGGGGGGGGCAGGAAGAGAGGATTGTGAAATGTCTGAGATTTTCAAGACAAACTAGTCCCGGTACTAGAGGCCCAGTCAAGGGAGGAAGAAGGGCCTGCAATTGCCCTGTAGCCTGATGCCCACCCCCAGGGGCTAGGGAAGCATCTCCAGCCCCAAATTGAGCTTAAGAGCCCTCTGTATCCACATCTACTGCCACAGCCTCAGTTCTGCTTCCTTCTGCTCTCCTTTAAATAGGATAAGCCCCTTTCCCAGAACCAAGTAATGGCATCTCTGCTCAATGTATGAACAGACCCAAATCCAGGCTTCACCCTAAGGACTGAAGGCTAGAAGTCCCCCAGCAGACTGACCCCTGAGGGCTGCTACCAGGCCTGGTTCCTGTGATTACTATATCACAGTATGACTCCTTAGGTTTGGGATGAGACTTGTAGCTTACCTGTGGCCCCATATTTCCCATTCCACAGCCTCCCAATATCACTGCAGGCCACACCAGCCACCCCAGCTACACTGTCTGCATCATCTTCTGCAGGGGGCTCCCGGACCCCTGCCATGTCATCGTCATCTTCTTCGCGGGTCTTGCTGCGGCAGCAGCTAATGCGGGCCCAGGCCCAGGAGCAGGAGAGGCGTGAGCGTCGGGAACAGGCTGCAGCCTCTTCCTTCCCAAGTCCTGCACCTGCCTCTCCTGCCATCTCTGTGGTTGGTGTCTCTGCTGGGGGCCATACTTTGGGCCGTCCCCCCCCTGCTCAGGTGCCCAGGGAGGTGCTCAAGGTAAGGTCCAGAGGCCCTGGAAGGGGTTCCTGGTGACTGGGAAGTGGTCCTGATGGCTTTTAGGTGAGGTCCTGGGACTCCAAAGAAGGTCTTTAGGTAGTTAAAAAAGTAACTTGTGCTAGTGTCCCATTGGGTTTAGGGTTTCTGAGATGTTCTTGTGGAATTGTGAGGGGTTCTTGGGGGCTATAGGATGCCTTGGTGGACTGTGGAGGGTCTAAGTGCCCCAGGGGGGCCCTAGGGTCTGTGGAGCAGCTTTGTACGAAAAGCTTCATGTACGTGTGATGCATTAGGAATTCTTTGACCACTGGGATGTCTTGGGAAGCAATATGTAGTTTCTGAGTGTCTTAGGTAGTGACAGAGACAGGGGTGGAGTCTTGGGGACTGTGACAGAGGGAGCTCTAGAAACTGAGGGAGTCTACCATCCATGGGGTGGATCCTAAGGGCTGTGAGCAGTTTCCAAGAAAAGGAATTTGGGTACTGGGGGAGACTTAACCAGTGTTTTGGAGGTCTCAGATTCTGTGCCTGGTTTGCCCAGAGTCACCCCTCTGAGCCCTACCTTACTCCCTTCTTTTCTTCCTCCCCCTTATTCCACAGGTGCAGACTCATCTGGAGAACCCAACACGCTACCACCTGCAGCAGGCGCGCCGACAGCAGGTGAAACAGTACCTGTCCACCACACTTGGGCCCAAGCTGGCTTCCCAGGCACTCACCCCACCACCGGGAGCCGCTAGTGCCCAGTCGCTCCCTGCTCCTGAGGCCGCCCATGCTACTGGCCCCACAGGAAGTGCCCCCAACAGTCCCATGGCACTACTCACTATTGGGTCCAGCTCAGAAAAGGAGGTATGTGGCTGCAGGTAACATTTCTATGTGCCCCGCCCCCTGCCCTGCACTTCTTAGCCTCTTCCATATTTGCTTTTCCCTCAGATTGATGATGTCATTGATGAAATCATCAGCCTGGAGTCCAGTTACAATGATGAGATGCTCAGCTATCTACCGGGAGGCACTGCGGGGCTGCAGCTCCCCAGCACAGTAAGGCCCCAGGATGGGAAGTTGTCCTAACAGTTAGTGCATCCCTATGTTACTGAGACTACACCAGGACTGGCTGTGTGTATAAGAGACTGTCACCTTGGATTATATTAAGAGAGAGAGGGAGACGGTGTGATGCTAACAGGGCATAGCTGTGCCCTGGGGCCTTAGGTTGGATTGCATGGAAAGGTGGACCTTGTAGATTTTGATACATACAGTTTGGGGACTTCGTGGAGATATTAGGGCATAGCAGGGTGCTAGAGCTTTGCTGTGGGGGCGACCAGGAGATGAGACTCTTAGTATTTTGGACGTACCAAGAGATTGGAACACACTAACAGTCTCAAAAGCTGGTATGGTTGGACCTTGAAGTGAATCCATGCACCATGTCTCTTGCAGTGAACTATGCCAAGAGGCTGAAGCCTTGTAGGAAGTGGATTAGACTTTCCAGAGTAAGGGATATACCAATAAATTGTAACATTCTGGTTCTATAACATTCCAAGAGTTCCATAATTTGCTTTGGGGCATAAAAGTGGCTGTAGCTTTACTTCTTTCCAACTTACTAAGAGAAGAGAAGCATACATAAAAATGGTGTGTTTATCAGAACATTTATTGATTTGGACATGGCCGAAGGTTGGGATCTTCTATTAGATGGATCAGTAGATTGGTGGGAGTTTCAAGAGATGAAATCTCATCAAGAGATGGAACTTACAGATTAGTATGTTGCCCTAGAGTATATCCAGGAGAGTGCAAAGGGGAAAAAACAATCTAGGCAGACATAAAAGCATTGCTAGTTATGAAGTTGTGTAGTTGGACAAGAAATCCTGGAAGACTGGAATATACAAGAACATACTAAAGTTTAGGAGCTCGGTGCATGGCAGCATACCATGTATGTAAGGTGGTACAACTTAGCCACAGCAAAGAATTGGAGCTCAGGCTGGAACTCGCCAGAAGGCCAGATTTGGGATGAAACATTGCCATGACAACTTACCAAGGTCTGAGAAGATTGGATTGGAGTATTCCAAGAATGCTGAATTGGAATGTTGTGCTGGAATGAGGGGTGAAGGCAGGGGGGTTGCTAACAGACTGAAATGTTCCGTTGGAGCCTACAAAGACCTTAAAAGGGTGGTTTTGCAGTACTTCTTGTCAGAGTCAGCCCCAGAGTTTGGGAGAGGGGCCTTGGAGCTCACTGAGGAATTTGAGAGGTTGCAGGGGCATGGTGAACAGGCTGGGCAGGCTCTAGTCCCCAGCAAAGCAGGGTAGATCCACTTGACCCTGTCCTCCCTTGTGGGGTCACCAGGTGAAATTACCTTGAAGCAGAAGGAAGGGTTCCTATACTGAGTCAGCTGATCCTTGCATTGCGGGGCCTGTCTTTGGGGACGTGTGGAGGGTAGGACACCTGGTTCTCAGATGGGGCCAAGCCCGTGGTCTGTTGCCAACCACTCTTTCTCTGCCGTGTCTGCCCCCAGCTGCCTGTGTCGGGGAATCTGCTTGATGGGTACAGTAGTCAAGGTGTGGCTACATCTACCATCACTGTCAGCAACTCCTGCCCAGCTGAGCTGCCCAACATCAAACGAGAGATCTCTGGTAAGGCACGGAATTAGCCCCATGTCTATCTACCAGGTCTCGGGGCGGGCCTGCTTATGGGATAAGCGGTTTAAGTAGACAGAAACAGGGACCCTTTGCCTTCTTTTTCCACATGGCCCATGGTCCTGCTGTTCCCCCACTAACTCTCATCTGGGGTTTGACAAATGGCCTATCACCATGGCTTCTTGAAAAATAGTAAAAAGTGGTGTTTACATTTTTATTTATTTTTATTGTACAGTATTTTTTTCCATTTCCATGTATTTCCCTTATGTCCTCTTCTGCCTCCACCCACACCTCACCCTCACAAGAGTGGCATGTTTTAAAAAGTCACTTCCTCTGCTGGTGCCCATTAAGGCCTACCTCGGCAGCACATGCTGCCCTCCATCTTTTCCATGCCCAAAGGCCCTGACTGCCTCCATTCTCTTCCAGAAACAGAGGCCAAGGCCCTTCTGAAGGAACGGCAGAAGAAAGACAATCACAACCTAAGTGAGTGAAAGCACATACTCTTGCCAGCGTGTTCTGCAGCCCTTCCTCACTCTGTGCCCACCCTGCCTGGGGGGCCTCTCCCTACAACGGTTTCCCAATGCCCCAATTTCTCCTCTTGCCTCCGTGGCCTATTGATGACTCTTTCCCACTCTTTATCTCCCCTTTCTCCAAAGTTGAGCGTCGCAGGCGATTCAACATTAATGACAGGATCAAGGAGCTGGGCACCCTCATCCCCAAGTCCAGTGACCCGTGAGTCTGGGCTGGGAGCCCCAGGCTGGCAGAAGATGGGGTGGGGACCGTGTTCTTCTAAAGTTATTTCCAAGGGGGCCTACCCAGGGTGGGAACCACCCAATGGTTCTATTCCTCTGGCCCCTTCCCACCCAGCTTTCTTCACACTGAGCCAGGGTTATAGCCTCCTCACCATGTTCCCACCTAAAATTTTAAGTTCATGACGTTATGGTCCATGTTCCTCATCAGGTCACTATACAACATAGGCACTTCATTTTCTGTTTATTTCGTATTTCCTCTATTTGTCCTGGAAACATTGAGCTCCTGCTTTGTGCCAGGTACTGTGTTAAGCCCTGAGGTAACCAGAGGGAATGAAACAGACAAAAATCCCTGATCTCATGGAACTTATATTTTAGTGGGGGCAGACAGAGAGCAAATGAGATAAATAAGTAAAATTCCTGTAATTATGATGAATGTTATAGAGAGGAATAAAGAACAGGAGGAAGAGCCCTGACTGGTGTGGTTCTGTTGGTTGGTCATAATCCTGCAAACTGAAAGGTTGCTGGTTCAATTCCCAGTCAGGGCACATGCCTGGGTTGTGGGCCAGGTCCTCAGTTGGGGGCGTGCAAGAGGCAACCAATAGATGTTTCTCTCCCTCTTTCTCCTTCCCTTCTCCTCTCTCTAAAATTAAAAATAAAGGAGCCCTAGCTGGCATAGCTCAATTGGTTGGGCATTGTCTTGCATACCAAAAGATCGCTGGTTCGATTCCGGGTCAGGGTACATGCCTGGGTTGCAGGTTCAGTCCCCAGTTAGAATGCGTATGGAAGGCAACCAATGTTTCTCTTACTCAGCAATATTTCTTTCTCTTTCTCCCTCTCTTCCCCTCTCTTTAAAAAATAAAATCTTGGGCCCTGGCTGGTGGCACAGTGGATAAGGCACCAGCCTGCAAACCCAGAGGTCGCTGGTTTGATTTCCCAGCCAGGGCACGTAACCAGGTTGCAAGCCAGGTCTCCAACCAGCTCTGTAGCTGGAGGCAGGTGAAAGGCAACCATACATTGATGTCTCTCTCCCTCTCTCCCTTTCCCTCTCTCTGAAAATAATAAATAAGACCTTTTTAAAAAAATAAGTAAAGATCTAGCCCTGGCTGGTAGCTCAATGGATAGGTGCTGGCCTGTGAACCCAAATGTCGCTGGTTCGATTCCTAGCCAGGGCACATAACCAGGTTGCTAGCAAGATCTCCAGCCAGGTCCGTAGCTGGAGGCAGATGAAAGGCAACCATACATTGATGCTTCTCTCCCTTTCTTCCTCCCTCCCTGCCCTTCTCTTTGAAAATAATGAATAAAACCTTTTTAAAAATGAGAAGAAGAAAATATTTTTAAAAGAATAGGAGGAAGATGAGGGAACATTGGGTTGGGGAGGGTTATAATTTGGGATGAGGATGGTGGGGACAGAATAGGCCTTGGTGGACAAGACAGCATGAGACTAAACAGCCTAAGGAGAGGAGGCGGGAGCTGTATGGGTGTCTAGGGGAAGAGTGTTGAAGGCGGAGGGCATAGCTGGGCTGATAGCCCTGAGGTGGGAATGGCTTTCTATGTCCTAGAAGCATTGAGAAGCCAGTGTAGCTGTAGTGAGTTGAACCAGGGCAAGAGGTGAGAGGAGTAGTGAGGGGTCAGGTCAGAGAGGGCTTCCTGGTTTGGAAGGTTCCAAACAGGGGGTGAGCATTCCATACCCTTGATGTATCCCCACCTCAAGTTCTAGGCATGGGGTGAGGTGCTTCATCTGCCTGGCACTGACACAACACCCCCAGATCCTGAGAGACCCCATATGCAGCACTCCCTTTTTTCCTCCCCCTCGACCCCATAGGGAGATGCGCTGGAACAAGGGCACCATCCTGAAAGCCTCTGTGGATTATATCCGCAAGTTGCAGAAGGAGCAGCAGCGCTCCAAAGACCTGGAGAGCCGGCAGCGATCCCTGGAGCAAGCCAACCGTAGCCTGCAGCTCCGAATTCAGGTCTGGGAGGGGGAGGTGGTGGCGGGGATGAGGGGGGCTTCCTGAAGGCAGAGGCAGAGGAAGAATAGGCCAGAATTTCCCCTCCTGACATACATGGGGGATCCCGGGGCTTCCCAACTCCCATCATCATGATAATGGTGATAAGTAGTGATCATAACATTAAAAAGAATAATAATGAATATTGGCTAGTGTGCATTGCGTTTATCTTGTGCCATGCACTGTGACAAGACCTTGTCTCCATTTACTAAGTTAATCGTCACAATAGCCCTATGAGTGAGACAGGGGCCATTATTATATCAGAAACTGAGGGCATCTTTCCTAAAGCTACATAACCAATGAGTGGTAGAGGCTGAATGTGGACCCAGAAAACCTGCCCTTTTAACTGTTACATTCCTCTGCCTCTGAGGGGCTCTGAACTCCATCTTATCCCACACCTACCCCATACTTTTTGCAGGAGCTCGAACTGCAGGCCCAGATCCATGGTCTGCCGGTCCCTCCCACCCCGGGGCTGGTCTCCCTGGCCACAACTTCAGCCTCTGACAGCCTCAAACCAGAGCAGCTGGACGTTGAGGAGGAGGGCAGGCCAGGCGTAGCAACGTTTCACGCAGGGGGGGGCCCTGCCCAGGGTGCTCCCCATCAGCAGCCCCCAGTGCCACCTTCAGATGCCCTTCTGGACCTTCACTTTCCCAGCGACCACCTCGGGGATCTAGGGGACCCTTTCCACCTGGGGCTGACGGACATTCTGATGGAGGAGGAGGAGGAGGGAGTGTTGGGGGGACTGTCAGGGGATGCCCTGTCCCCACTGCGGGCTGCCTCTGACCCCCTGCTCTCTTCCGTGTCCCCCGCTGTCTCTAAGGCCAGCAGCCGCCGCAGCAGCTTCAGCATGGAGGAAGAGTCCTGATCAGGCCTCACCCCTTCCCTGGGATTGCCCCACCCAGGAAAGGAGGATAAATCAAGATGAGGTTCTGCCTTTCCCTTGCCCTCCCATGAGACTGCCCTGCCCAGGCGTTCTGGAGAGAGAGATGAGGTCCCGCCCTATAAACCAGGCAAGAAGGAGGAGTCAGGTGATACCCCGCCCCTTCCCCACAGGCCCAGCCAACACCTTGAGATCAGAGCCTGTTCCCTGGAGATCACAGCCTTGCCCCTGTTCCGTGGGACCCACCCTTACCCAGATGAGGGAAGGGGACCAGATGAGGTCTGTCCCTGTCCTCTGGGGACTGCCCTAGCCAGATCTGGGATAAGGATGTGTCAGAATGCTGTTCCATCCCTTCTCATAATGGTCAGTCTACTCCATCTTCACAAGGAAGAGGAGTCAAAATGATGGAGCTCCCACCTGGGGGTTTAACCCCTGTCCCTTTACTATGGTCCCTGCTCTGCCCAGGCCAGAAACAGAAGTGAGGATGAGAACCAGACCCTTCACCTGGGAAGTTGGGTCATGACCAAGCAATGGAGGAGCCAGGCCACGTGCCTTCCCTATAGGAACAGCCCAGCACCGGTATTTTAGGTGTAGAAGAGCCTGAAAGACCAGGCCACCGTGTGGAGATCACAGTTCCTATCCCTCAGCAACATTCCATCAGAGAATTCAACTGCAGGGAGGAATGGTACTTAGAATCCTTTTCTTAACCTAAGAGAGAACATGGTGACTTAACCTAGGAAGGCTCTGAGCTGACCTTGCCTTTGGGGAAGGGAGGCAGACCTTGCAATCTTATGGGCTGACATTCCAGACCTAGATCAGGAGTGAGAGGCCTCTACCCTCGAACAGAGATGCCTCCTTTGTTGAAAGATAGTTTGAAGAGGTGATGGGAAGTAGGGAATACTTAGTGCAGCTTCCCAGAATTAGAACCCATTACTTTTTTTCAATGCATAGAGGAATAGGATGAAGGAAGGGACACTTCTGGGGATTTCCCCAGCTTGGTTAAAAGAAGCCTGTCCCAGGAAGGCAGAGGCTTGGAGGAAGGGATACACATGTATCCCTCTTTTATTTTTTGATTTTTTTACTGACACCACCACCACCACCACCCCACCCCTGCCCAGAAGTTGGTCACTTCCAACCTCTGGCCTCCATCTAGCTTTCCATTTGAAGGAATCTTCCCCATTTCAGAATTATCAACAGACACTCCCTACCCCTCCTACAACGTATACCCAAGGTTGTCAGCTTTGAATTGCTGGGGCTAAGCCCCAAGATGGGTGTACTGAGGGGTCTGTAGGTTTGTGATTAAATAAATGCTAGGCGTGTTTGATGCGCTTTTAACTTTGGCAAAGAGTCTCCTGTCCTTGCTTTGATTGTATAGTGAGCATGGCTCATGCAGGCCAGGAGGAAGACAGGTTCTTGGAAGAAATAGAGTTAGGAGGGATGGATGAAAGAATGTAAATAGAAATCAGGGCTAGAGGAAAACCTGCAAACAAAAGCAATCAGTCCATAACTACCCATCAGGCACCCTCTTTACTGTTAAGTGCTTTACCTAATTTATGCCAAGGAATATGTTTTCAAAGTGCTGAGAATTATTTCCACTCATGCTTAAAGAAACCAAGGACTAGAACTTAAGTATCTGAAGATACACTGCTGGTAAATGGATGAAGAGCTAAATGGTAGATGAATGAGGGCTCTGGTTTGAAAAATATCACTGAAGGCAGAAGTGGCAAAAATTTTTCTTTCAAGTTTGCCTTTGAAACTGATAAGGAAATGTGTGAAGATACCTGCTGGCAGACAGTATAGCCATTCCAGATTGGGTAAAGGACAAAGACACACCATAAAGGTCAGGAACAGGAAAGCGATTACATTTTGAAACAGATGTTGATAGTTTGGAGGACCTTTAGAGGGAAACAGACACAAGTATCTTGAAGGCTGGGAAAAAATATTACTGGAATTCCTCAAACAGACTGACTCCCAGGACAGGCATCAGGCTTGGTCCTGCATCTCCCCAGCAGATAACGCCTGAGCCCTGGAATCCAGTCTGGTCCTTTGTCTTCCCGCAGAAGACTGAGCAGACCACTTTCTAGCTTATCATCACACGGACTCCTAAGGCCTGCTTGTTGAATCTACCACCAGCCTGGTGATTCCCTAATACCTTAATTTTTTTCTCCTCAAATTTGCTATATTCTCTTTATTTTATAAAAAATGTGAAATACTCAGAAGTGTTTATTTTTAAAGTTTGTATTCTGAAATGATTTTAGATTTACAGAGTTACAAAGACATCAGGGGAAGTTTCCATACTCTTCACCCAGCTACCCCTAATGTTAACCTTACATAACCATGGCACAGTATCTATGCAGAGGAATTAACATTGCCACAGTACTAGAAACTCAATTTAAGACTTCGTTTGTATTTCACTGGGTTTTCCATAAAATTTTTTTCTGTTCTAGGATCTAAGTAAGGACACTCTGATTTGTGATCTATTTCTGTATAACAAAATACCACAATCTTAGTGGTTAAAAAAATGCACTCATTATCTCCCAGTTTTCATGGGTCAGGAATCCAGGCTAGCTTAGCTGGGTCCTCTACTCCAGTGGCTGTGACCAGGGTTCAATCAAGGATCATGTTGGGTAGGAATAAGGACTCATCTAAAAGTGTAACTGGGGAAGGATCCACTCTCAGCTCCTGTAGGTTTTGGCAGGATTCAGTTATCTTGCAGCCTGTTGAATTGTGGGGCCTCGGTTCCTTGCTGGCTCTCAGCCTGAGGTACCCTCAGTCCTTGCCACTTGTGCCTTACCTTCCATGAGGCACCTTACAGCATGGTAGCTTGCTTCATCAAAGCCAACAAGTAAGAGTCAGCGCAACAGAAGCTACAATCTCTTGTACTTCAACTATGGAAGTGCCATAACCTGGATGTCCAAGCATTCTGTTGTTTAGAATCAAATAACTCAAGGGGAGGGAGACTACAAAAAACCCTGAATATTCAGCAGGGAACACTGAGAGACCATCTTGGAAGCTCCCTACCACAGATTCCACATTGCATTTCCCTGTTATATCTTCTTGGTCTCTGACAGTTTCTTAGGCTGTCCAATGAGGAGGCCTATACACTGTGGTTCCAAAAACAACAAGCACATCTAGTACCCAGATTTTGGTTTCTAAATGCTATTCTCTATTCACTAATAAAAGGAACCAGGGCCCCTTGGAGAAATGGCTGATTTTAAGGCCAGAGTAAGGAAATACAAGATGAGCCTGGAGCATTGTTTAGTGCCAAATGGTAAGGAAGTACAAAAAAACAGGAGTTAAAAAAAAAAAACAACAAAAAACGGGAGCATGTATAAGGATACAGGAGCTAACCTGAAAGAGCTACCAATGGCCAAAGCTGAAACAACTCGAGCAACAACAACAACAAAATGATAGTATTGGATAATAGTCCAAAAAAGAAATAGCCATGATCCCATGATGTATAAATAAGTAATATGATTGACTAAATGAATGCTGGAGAGGGGGCAACTTTTCCTTATGTAAGATATTCCAAATGACAAATAGAGAAGGAATGAAAGAAATAGAAAATTACTGTTAGAATACCACAGTTGTAATTGCTGCAGGTCTGACCCAATAAATGCTAAAATTAGTGGGCAGAACTTTTAAGGTGAACCCAGTAGTTGCACAGCCTTACATTAGTGCCTCCAAAAATTAGATACAAGCATACCTCAAACATATTACAGGGTTGGTTCCAGACTACTGTAATAAACTCGTAATCTTAGCTGGTGGAGGGTCTTGCCTTTAACTTGTTAAAAAAAGAAAAAAAAATCCCTGGCTGGTGGCACAGTGGATAAGGTGCCAGCCTGCAAATCCAAAGGTCGCTGGTTCGATTCCCAGCCAGGGCACATAACCAGATTGCAAGCCAGGTCTCCAGCCAGCTCTGTAGCTGGAGGCAGGTAAAAGGCAACCATACATTGATGTCTCTCTCCCTTCCCCTCTCTATAAAACTAATAAATATTTTTTTAAAGTGAACTGCAAAAAAATAATGTATGTCTGTATTTGATTCTCTTCCCTCTTAGAGTCTCTTCCCTCTAAGAGTTGGGTTTAATTCCTCTTGAATATGAGCTGGATTCAGTGACTTGCTTCTAATGACAAAAATATGGAAAGTGCAATAGTAATTTTATAGCAATTTTGCAGTGAAGAAATGTGGAAAACAACCTTAACCAAGAGATGAATGTTAACATCGCCAGTAATAAGACATGACTGTCATGTACCTTATGATGTGATGCAATGAGGACATTTCACTTTTATACGTAGTATTCCTCCAAACCCCATAACCCCAGTGCAATCATGATAAAACAGCAGAGAAACACAAATGGAGGGGCATCCTACAAAATACTCTTCAAAACCAATATTCTTCAAAAGTGTCAAGATCACAGAAGACAAGGAAAGACAGGCTGTGTATTAAAGTAAACAGTTGTTTTTGTCCCTGTCAATTCCAGCTTTTTTTTTCTTTTTTCTTTTTTTTTGCCATGAGACCAAAACTAGTGTCATTCTATAGATATGTTTATCAAGGCTCGGAGACGTCTTCTGTGCACCACCAGACAGTGAGTGTTGGCCAGAGGGAAGAGAAGCATGCAGTGAACCTTTTTTCTGCCTGGGTTAGCTTGAGGACCCCTATAGGGAAGTGGAGCCTAGGCAAAGGATAGGATATAGCTGAGCTGGGTAGTGGGTGTCAGGTTTCAGAATCATGGTATTGGAGAAAACACAGCTTTGTAGAGATGTATAGTCACTATACACTATAAGTCACTATAGGTGCTGTTTTAGGTCTTTGGCCAAATACTAGCCTATCTATAGGCATAGAGGGAGACACTGTGAGGCCAAGCAGAGATCATTCCTGGGTTTCTGTCCCCTGAATGGATTCTTGCACAGTTCTGACATGGGTATTTTACTAGCTTGAGTGGAGAGCCCTCACCCAGTACTCTAATGAGAAATAGATACCAAAAAGGCCTATCCTTAAGAGTGCTTAGGACTAGAGGGGCTAGAGAGCCTCTAAAATATCCTAAAAATATGCCTCAAAAGGATCAAGTGGAATTGTAGGATTTAGAATGTATGTAACAATAACACAAAGGATAGGATTTAGGAAATGAAACTATACTGCTGCAAGTTTTTCCCACTGCATACGGAATGGTACGATATTAACTTTAATTTGACTGTGATAAGTTAAATATGGATTTTGTAATCACTGGGGCAACCTGTAAAGAAAATAATGAAAACAGGTACAGCTGAAAAGCCAGTAGAAGAATAACAATTGAATATTAAAATACATTTGGTTAATTCAAAAGAAAGGAAGAACAGAGGGTCAAAAATCAGAAGTAGCAAATAGAAAACATAACAATGTGATAGAGCTTACTTGCTACATCTATAATTTCTTAAAATATAAATGGAGTAAAAGCTCCCATTTAAAGGCAAGGATTTTAAGACCAGGAAAAAAAAAGACTTAACCAGGGCTGGGATTAGCATAAGTCAAGTGGGGCGCTTTCCTTGGGTGCAAAATTTAAAGGGATGCCACAAAACTCAGTAATCGGGATAAGTAATATTTTAATCAACGTTGAAAAAATGCAAAGGAATCCACAATTGCCAAAATATCTAAATTTTACATCACAACAGCATTCTACCCTGCACTTTGACTACCCCAAGGATCATGTAAGTTGTGCGGGGGTGAAGAGGAACAGGCAAGCTAAAAAATTTCTCACTTGCAATTTCTTTTGAAGGTCATTGTTCTATCCTGAGGGAAGTCAACAGGTTTTTTCCATTGTTTATAGCTACAATCTATACAGTATTGCAAGGTAAAAGGGAAAGTTTCATTTTTATTACAGTACATGCTGTGTGAATTTTTACATTTAAGAGCACTTTAATAATACAAATTTCTTTTATTAATATATTTGACTTTTTAAAAAGATTTTATTGATTATTTCCAGAAAGAGGGGAAGGGAGAGAGGCAGAGGAAGCGAGACATCAATGTATGGTTGCCTTTCACCTGCCTCTACCTATGGGACATGGCTTGAGACCTGGTTTGGAACCTGGGTATGTGCCCTGGCTGGGGAATCAAATAAATCAAATATTAAAAAAAATAAAAATAAATAATTATTTGCACTACTTGTCTTTCAGCAGGTTTGTCTGGGAATCTGGTGCATAATTTTCTACTGTTTGTAATGGTTGATTTTTGTATTTTTGATACATATTGTTATGCATACCTATTTTATTGTTAAATATTATAATTTATATGCATAACTAATATAAATTAAGTACATATTATATTTATTGAATTACTGAAATATATTTTAAAGTTATGCTAAAAATTTTCTACATAACTCTATGGCATCTAAAAAGCCAAGTGGTTCAGTATTCAGGAAAAAAGAAACTTATGCCCAGAAATGAATCATAATTATAGGGAAGACTACAATTTTTGCTATAAACCCCAGTATTCTGACTACTGAAAGTCATCAAGTTTCTTTTTTATTTAAAATTTTAGAGCTTTATTGAGATATAATTAACATACAACCCTGTGTAAGTTTAAGGTGTACAACATAATTATTTGATTTAGATATATATTGTGAAATTTTGGGGTAGACTAGCAGATGGGATATTCTTTTTTAAAAATTTTTATTTATTATTATTTTGAAAAATATTTTTATTAATTATTTCCATAGAGAGAAAAAGGGAGGGAGGCATAGAGGGAGAGAGACATCCATGTATGGTTGCCTTTCACCTGCATCCAGCTACGGACCTGGCTGGAGACCTGGCTTACAACCTGGTTATGCGCCCTGGCTGGGAATCAAACCAGCGACTTTGGGTTTGCAGGCTGGCACCTTATCCACTGTGCCACCAGCCAGGGTGGGATAGTCTTTTGTTTATTTTTAATTAAAACATTTTTTTCCTACCATGGGGACATTTTTTCCATTGCCTTTAGAGAGAGATGAAGGAAAAGAAAGAGAGAGTGAGGGAGAAACGTCAATGTGAGAGAGAAATTTTGAGTGGTTCCCTTCTTGTAGGCACCCTGACTGGGGACTGAACTCATAACTGGGTATGTGCCCTGGTTGAGAATTAAATCTGCCACCATTTGGTTTATGAGACAATGTTCCAACCAACTCAATCACACAGATCAGGGCAGTGTAGGTAATCACCTCCACTCACAACCACATCAAAATTATAACTAAACCTCAGAAAATCATCATTCAAAACTGCCTGAAATCTGGCTAAATGGAAATGCTAAAACTAAGTAATAAAAGAAGAAGCAACATCAGAAGACTGATGGAGGGGCAGAGACAGTGACATCGAATGGGGTGGTCCCATACCCACATGTGGCAGATAAAAATTGGGAGGGATATCTTAGCTGCCTCACACCAGGCCCCCCAGCCCAGGGTTCCACTGACAGGAAGAGAATTCCCCGAAACTTCTGGCTGTAAAAACCAGTGGGGATCGAGGCTGAGGAATATAGAGGGCTGCTTGGACCCCAGACAGTTCCCCACACATGGACTTACTCAGACTCATTCCCTGTGAGCTCCAGCACTAGGGCAACAGCTTGAAAGGCACCAGAGGTGTTTTTCTCCCTCTCTGCCTCTCTCCCTTCCCCCCTTTCTGAAAATAATAAATAAAAATCATATATATATATATATATATATATATATATATATACACAATTTTTTTTAAAGAAAGTACCAGAGAAATACGAGGAGGAACTGAGTCATCCAGAATCAAGGTGGGAGCATGGGGACAGCTTTCACTCAGGCAAAAGTGCTAGCAGAAGCCATTGGTCCTTTGATGATCCCCACACACACAGAGCTGGCAGGCAGACACCAGATCTGAGACTCCACCAACCATGTTAACACTGTTTGATCTGCCTTAGTGATTCCCTGAGACCCCACCCCACCCAACTTTCAGGCCTACCCTAGCAGTTTTCAGTGGCTTTTGTATAATAATGTCCTATCTTGGCTTATGCTTCAAATATTCCTAAAATCTCTCAAACAAGCAGTATCTGGCCTCAGTGTGCTCCTTACCTCTCACTAAGTGGCCCCAGACCCAGCATTAGCAGTTGGTCTTGGTTCACACCTTGGCCTCACCTGGGTACCTCCAAGCCCAGCAAAAGTAACAACTATCTGCAGATCACTTTGTAGTTCATGCTGGTGGATCGAGGGAGAACACAGGCCATGGCTGACCTTGGCCTCCATTTCCTTGGAGGCCTCAGAGCCAGCACGCCCAGTGGACAGCTTCAGATCATATTGAAGCACTACCACCCAACCACTTACACAATCAACACACTCAATGGGTGGACTCAGAAGGCCCTGCTGCAGTAAGTCCTGCTCGGTGTGTTGGGCCCCTGCACACCTGATTCTCCATGGTGGTCAGAGTTTAGTGTCCAGTGGTCACAGCCAGTCCTTGCAGCTGATCAGCATGGGTAAATACCTCCCATTGGTATGCCAACAGCAATCAGGGCTCAACTACAAGAGGAAAGTGTACACAGTCCACACAGAGGGTGCACCTCAAGTGTTCAGCTTGGGTAATCAAGGAAGATGTGCCACTGGACCCTACAGAACACTTACTACATTAGGCCACTCTACCAAGCCTGGGACACACAGCAGCACTACCCAAGACAAAGAAACAAACACAGAGAGACTGCCAAAATGAGGAGACAAAGACACATGGCCCAAATGAAATAACAAAACAAAACTCCAGAAAAAGAAGTAAACAAAATGGAGACAAGCAATATACTAGGTGCCAAGTTCAAAACAATAGTTATAAGGATATTCAGTGAACTTAATGAGAACTTCAACAGCATGAAAAATGACCAGTCAGAAATGAAGGAAAAAACAATTTAAATTATATTTTGCTGATCATGTTACTAAGTTGTTCCAATTTTTTAAAGCTTTGCCCCCCCCACTCCTTCAGGCAATCCCCACACTGTTGGCAATGTCCATGGGTGACGCATACATGTTCTTTGACTACTCTATTTCCTATGCTGTAATTTACATCTCCATGATTATTCTGTAACTACCAATTTGTACTTCTTAGTCCCTTCACCCTATCACCAATCCCCCTGACTCTCTTCCCATCCAGTAACCATCAAAACATTCTCTATATCTATGATTCGGTTCAGATCTGCTTGTTCATGTATTGTACTTTTTTAGATTCAATTGTTGATAGATATGTATTTATTGCCATTTTATTGTTCATATTTTCTATCTTTTTCTTAAATAAGTCCCTTTAACACTTCATATAATAGTGGTTTAGTGGTGAAGACCACTTTAGCTCTTTCTTGTCTGGGAAGCACTTTATCTACCCTTCAATTCTAAATGACAGCTTTACTGGGTAGAGCAATCTTGGTTGTAGGTCCCTGTCTTTTTTCATCACTTTGCCAATTCCTTCTAGCCTGCAAAGTTTCTTTTGAGAAATCAGCTGACATTCTTATGGGGGCTCCTTTATAGGTAACCAACTAATTTTCTCTTGTTGCTTTTAAGAGACTATTTGTCTTTAACCATTAGCATTTTTAAAAGATTTTATTTACTTTAGAGAGAGGGGAAAAGGGGGAGAGAAGGAGAGAAACATGAATATGTGGTTGCCTCTTGTGCCTACCCCCAACTGGGGACCTGGCCTGCAACCCAGGCATATGCCCTGGCTGGGAATCAAACTGGTGACCCTTTGGTTCACAGGCCAGTGCTCAATCCACTGAGCCACATCAGCCAGGGCCTAACCGTTGGCATTTTAATTATAATGTGCCTTGGTGTGGGCCTCTTCAGATTCATCTTGTTTGGGACTCTCAGTGCCAAATCACCACCAAATCAGTAGTATGTGAAAAAGTAAACAGCCTTTTTAAGAATAAGGAAAATATTTTTTAAAAATATGAACAATAAAATGACAATAAATTCATATCTATCAACAATTGAACCTAAAAAAATGAACAAAATAAACAAGCAGAACAGAAACAGATTCATAGATACATAGAACATTTTGATGGTGGCCAGATGGAAGAGGGTTAGAGGAATGGGTGAAAATGGTAAAAAGGATAATGAAGTACAAATTGGTTGTTATAGAACAGTAATGGGGAGATGTGCTACATCTCACTCACAACTAGAAGAAATTTATGTCTATCTCAAAACTAAGTAAAAACAACACAGAAGCCCTGGCTGGTGGCCCAGCGGATAAGGCGCCAGCCTGCAAACCCAAAGATCGCTGGTTTGATTCCCATCCAGGGCACATAACCAGGTTGCAAGCCAGGTCTCCAGCCAGCTCCGTAGCTGGAGGCAGGTGAAAGGCAACCATACATGGATGTCTCTCTCCCTCTCTCCTTTTCCCCTCTCTATAAAAATAATAAGTAAAAATTTTAAACACAGAAATTTTAGAAAATCAAACTATATGGAAGTGCAACAAATGAAGAAAAGAAATACTCAGCCAAACAGGTAGGAGGGGTGAAGACAGGGAGAAGAGTAGCAGCATCAGCAATGCCAAGGAGAAAAGCACAGTCATACATTTAATTCTAGAAAGCAATCCCAGGGCCATACCACACAGCCTGCAGTTCTAGCACTGGCACCAGGGAGAAATAGAACCATATTACTCTGGCTGTGAAAACCAGTAGGGGTTGGGGTGGAAAAAGAAACTGCTGTACTCAAGGGGCAAAAGACATTGTTTCTTCTAAGACCCCCTTCCCCACATACAGCACCACAACATGGTGAAATGAGTCACCCCACACTGATGAACACCTAAGGCTCTGCCCCTCACAATGTAACAGGTGTGACAGAACTACCTAAGACACAGAGGCAAACACAGAAAGCTGTCAAGGTGAGGAGACAGAAAAGTATGGCCCAAAGAGAGAGCAGATTAGGGTGCCAATGGGAGAACTGAGCAACAAAGAGATAGCCAACCTAACAGACAAGGAGATAGCCAGCCTATCAGATGCAGAGTTCAAAATGCTGATGATTAAGATGCTTACAGCCTTGACAGATATGCTTAAATACAGTAAAATGCAGAAGGGAAGAAGTGAAGGCTACACTAAGTGAAATGAAGGAAAATCTGCACAAAGCCAATGGTGAAGGGAAGGAAACTGAAGTTCAAATCAATGACTTGGAACAGAAGGAAGAAATAACCAATTAACCTGTACAAAATGAAGAAAAAATAATTGAAAAACATGAGTAGAAGCCTAGGAACCTCTGTGAAAACTTTAAACATGCCAACACCCAAATCATAGGGGTGCCAGAAGGAAAAAAGGAAAAGCAAGAAATTGAAAACTTATGTGAGAAAATAATGAAGGCGAACTTCCAAAAGTTGGAAATGAAAATAGACATACAAGTCCAGGGAGCACAGAGAGTCCCAAATAAGCTATACCCAAAGAGGAGCATACCAAGACACATCATAAGTAAATTGCCAGAGATTAAAGATAGAATCTCTTTTTTTAGAGATTTTATTTATTATTTTTAGAGAGAGGGGAAGGGAGAGAGGCAGAGAGGGAGAGAGACATCAATGTATGGTTGCCTTTCACCTGCCTCCAGCTACAGACCTGGCTAGAGACTTGGCTTGCAACCTGGTTATGTGCCCTGGCTGGGAATCAAACCAGCAACCTTTGGGTTTGCAGGCTGGCACCTTATCCATTGTGCCGCCAGCCAGGGTGATAGAATGTTAAAAGCAGCAAAAGAAGACAGTTACCTACAAAGGGGTTCCTAGAAAACTATCAGCTGATTTCTCAAAAGAAACTTTGCATTCAAGAAGGGACTAGAAAGAAGTATTCAAAGTGATAAAAACCAAGGACCTAGAACCAAGATTATTCTATCCAGCAAAGCTATCATTTAGAATGGAAGGGCAGATAAAGTGCTTCCTAGACAAGATAAAGCTAGAGGAATTCATCATCACCAAACCATTATTATATGAAATGTTAAAGACACTTACTTGAGAAAAAGAGGACTTTGGGAGGATGGGTGGGTGGGGAGGGGGACAGAGGGGAGCAAAAAGGGGATGGATGTAATACAACAACAATAAAATTTTAAAAAAAGGAAAAGATGATAAAATTATGAACACTAAAACGATAACAAACACAGCTATCAACAACAGCACTTATAAAAACAAAAACAAAAACAAACTATGCAAACAACCAGAACAGGATCAGAATCATAGGTATGGGGATCATTGGGAGGGTTGTCAGCTGGGAGGGAGAAAGGGGAGAAATGGGAAATGGTCCAGGGTTTAGGAAACATAATTGGTGGGTACAAGATAGACAAGGGGATGTTAAGAATAATATCAGAAAGGGTGAAATAAGAAAACTATGCATAACCCATGGACATGAACTAAGGGGGGGGGGTGGCATTGCAGAAGGAAAGTGGGGTCCTGGGTGAAGGAGAGCAAAGAAAAAAGAAATTGAGGCAATTATAACAGCATAATCAATAAAATATACTTTAAAAATACAATATGAAGTGACAAAATACATTACTCTGAAATCAAGAGCATCTTGGTGAAAATAGATTACAAATTGGTATGGGATATTTTAAACCAAGTGGGAAAAGTTAATAAAGCTCTGCAATGGAAAATAAAACAGCAATATAAAAAGCTTCATTCTTCATCCCTCTGCTTGCAACAAATAAGAGAATGTAACTTTGAAAGAAATTTTGCTAAATGTACAACTTTAGCATTACTGATAGTACCACTTATGAAAACAGTGCATATCAAGCAAAATTAAGGAAATCATAGGTACTCTAATTTTACACTTTAAAAGGACATATGAAAAACTAAAGTGGGGAGGGGGACAGAGGGGAGCAAAAAGGGGATGGATGTAATACAATAACAATAAAATTAAAAAAAAAAAAAAACTAAAGTGTCCCCAGATTTTGGATTTTTAACCAGAAATAAGTATCTTCTACAAAAACATTTGATTTACAAAAGGCAGCTACTGACTCAGCTCTTAAATATTCCGATTTAAGCCCTAAAAGAATTAATCTGAAATAGGTTTAAGCAGGATGCACTATCAAAAATTTGTAATAAAAATTCAGGAGCATGTTTGTATCTCCTTAAATTAATTTACCAAATTTTCTTACTGCAATCTTATCCAAATTTGGAACTTCCCTTGAGACTATTTTAACAATACCAGTCACATGTTGTACTGCAAAGAGTTTTCTGTAAGCTGAAGTTAATTAAAAATTATCTCACAGAGGTACCTGGTTCAATTCCCCAGCCAGGGTACATAAACAGGTTGCAAGCCAGGTCTCCAGCCAGATCCATAGCTGGAGGCAGGTGAATGGCAACCATACATTGATGTCTCTCTCCCTTTCTGCCTCTCTCTCTACACCTCTCTCTAAAAATAATAAATAAATTATTTTTTAAAAATTATTTCAGATTGTCTTTTCCTCAAGAGAAATGGTCAAACATGGCAATTTTCTCAACTGAAAACAAGATAAGCAAAAAAAGTACACTTTGAAAACATTGGTGAGTTTGCTTCTATTAAAATAAGAAAAACAAAATCATAATACATTCTGTTTTGGTGTTTTGGTATAAATAAAATGCTTAACCTTAATACTGTGAGCCCTGACAGGTGTGGCTCAGTTGGTTGTGTGTTATCCAGCAAAGTGAAAGG
Source organism: Noctilio leporinus (assembly GCA_004026585.1). Lineage (NCBI taxonomy): Eukaryota > Metazoa > Chordata > Mammalia > Chiroptera > Noctilionidae > Noctilio > Noctilio leporinus. Next base: position 13,085 of record PVIW01010894.1, on the reverse strand, counting down.
TCACTGGTTCAATACCAAGGTACAACACATGCCTGGGTTGTGGGTTCAGTCCCTGGTCAATGTTTTTCTCCCTCTCTTTCTCCCTCCCTTCCTTTCGCTTTAAAAATAAATAAATATAATCTTAAACTTAATACTCTGAGTTTTAATACATCTATTTCCCAAATTATCAATATTTTTTCAATGATTTTAATGTTCTGGAATAAATTTAACTATTAAAAATTACATTACAGCCCTGGCTGGTATGGCTCAGTGGATTGACAGCTGGGCTGTGAACCAAAAATTGCTGATTTGATTCCCACTCAGAGCACATGCCTGGGTTGTGGATTGGTCCCTAAGTTGGGGATGTGCGAGAGGTAATTAATCTATGGCTTCTCTCCCGCCTTTTCTCCCTCCCCCTTCTCTAAAAATAAATAAATAAAATATTTTAAAAATGTATAAAGCACTTAATAACAGAATATCAAAATACATGACACAGACTCTGGCTGGTGGCACAGTGGATAAGGCTGGCTCGATTCCCTGGCCAGGGCACATAACCAGGTTTCAAGCCAGGTCTCCAGCCAGGTCCATAGCTGGAGGCAGGTGAAAGGCAACCATACATTGCTGTCTTTCTCCCTCTCTGCCTCTCTTCCTTCCCCTCTCTCTAAAAATAATAAATAAAATCTATTTAAAAAAATTTAAAAATACATGACACAAATCCATCAAAATAAAGGGAAAAATAAGACATCCACAATCATGACCAGAGCCCCTCTGGTTTGGTAGTGGACAGAATTACAAGATTAGCAAAATAATGAGGAGATTCCACTTTCAACCAAGATAGAGAAATTGGGACCAAATTTGCCTTCCTGCCTGGAACAAATAAAAATCTAGACAAAATATTTTTTAAAAATCTTGTCCTGGATGGTATGGCTCAGTGGATTGAGTGCTGGCCAGAGAACCAAAGGGGTGCTGGTTCAATTCCTAGTCAGGGCACATGCCTGGGTTGCAGGCCAGGTCTCCAGTTGGGGACATGCAAGAGGCAACCACACACTGATGTTTCTCTCCCTCTTTTCCTCTTTCCCTTCCCCTCTAAAAATGATGAATAAATAAATATCTTAAAATAAATAAATAAAGTCCTTTAAAAAACTCAAGATATTGAACATCAGGCAATGAAGGAAAGTGATCCTTGAGAAATTAAATAAGATGAGACTCAAGTGCTTGCCTAGCTTAGTACCTGGAGACAGAGGGCAACTCAGGAAAAAACTAATCTGCTTTTGTTGAGGTGACAGAGCTGAGAATCTGGTGAAAGCCTAAACAGTTAAGAGTTACCAGGGCAGAGTGTCAGAATGTATAGGGATCCACAGAGGGGCAACTACAGAGACCTTCAGAGTTTCCATTGGTATTCAGTTGAGTGCTAATCAGCATAGGCTTGTGAGAAAACTATCCAAGACCAAAGGAAGATACACAAAAAGATTAAAGGGAACAATAACTGAAATTCACACAGAGCCGAACATAATGCCTTCTCCCAAATGTCAGAGAGGAAAACTTCACAATTTATTGATAATTGTAAGAGATATAAGTAAGGTCTAGCCTTAGTAGTGGGAGAAATTAACCCTAGATTCAACAATGCTTCAGTCCTGCCTAACAAATTTTAAAAGCAAAACCATTTAGGTAAGAAGGTCTTTCTGAGTAACTTAGTCACATTCCAGTTCAAAGTTCAAGAATAGTTAGATGAATACAGAAATATTCAGTATCCAACAAGGAAGGTAAGAATCACAATTTAATAAAAAATTACCAGGTATGCAAAGAAGCTGCAAAACACAACTCACAATGAAGAGGGAATTCTATTAATAGACATAGGTCCAGAAATGACACAGATGAGAGAATTAGTAGAAAAGGATAGTAAAAGTTATTGCAACAGTATTTCATATGTTCAAGAAATTAGAGGAAATATTGAACATATTAATTAAAAAAATAGAACACCCTGGCTGGTGGCTCAGTGGAATGGTGCCAGCCTGCGAACCCAAAGGTCGCTGGTTCGATTCCCAGCCAGGGCACATAATGAGGTTGCAAGCCAGGTCTGCAGCCAGATCCGTGGTTGGAGGCAGGTGAAAGGCAACCATACATTGATGCTTCTCTCCCTCTCTCTCTGCCTCTCTCCCTTCCCCTCTCTGAAAAATAATAAATAAAATCTTTTTTTAAAAAGCAGCCATACATTGATGTCTCTCTGCCTCTCTGCCTCTCTCTCTTCCCCTCTCTCTAAAAAATGGTAAAATAAACTCTCAAAAAATATAAAATAATGGACATGAACAACAAGTAGGATTGACTTTGGGGGGAGTGGGTGAGTGGGGAAGGGGACAGAGGGAAGGAAAAAAGGGATGGATGTAATAAAACAACAATAAAATTAAATTTAAAAAAATAAAATAAAATTTTCAAAAGAATGGAAGAACAGATAAAGTGCATCCCAGACAATGTAAAGGTAAAGGAGTTTGTCGTCACCAAATCATTATTATATAAAATGTCAAAGATGATCAAAATTATGAACATTAAAAAGGCAACAAACTCACAAGTATGAACAACAGAACCTAAAAGATAAAAATGAAAACAAAAGCAAATCAAGCAAACAACCAGAAATGGATCAGAATCATAGATATGGAGATCATTAGGAGGGTTATCAGCTGGGAGGGGGGAGGGGGAAGGGGTGAAGTGGGGAAATGGTGAGGGATGAGGAAAAATAACTGGTGGGTTCAAGATAGACAAGGAGAAGTTAAGAATAATAGAAGAAAAGGTGAAATCAGAGTACTTAAATGTACAACCCATAGACATGAACTAAGGGGAGGTGGGACTGTCGGAGGGAACGGCAGTCTTGGGTGGAGGAGAGCAAAGAGAAAAGAATTTGAAACAGCTGTAACAGCATAATAGATCAAATATACCTCAAAAGAAAAAAAAAAAAAAAAGAAATTAGCCCATTGTGGGCAAAATAAAACGTTGTTCCCCAAATAAGGAGTTTGGTAATATGACAAAAGGGTATTTTTCATCTTTTTTGCCTCCTGCTTTAGTGAGGAGTTTGTATATGATTTTCTTTTATTAAAATTGTAGAGCAAAGAAATAAAATGAAAAAAATAGTAACAAAATTGTAGTGCAAGTAAAAAAATGATTATTTAGCCCTGGCTGAGTAGCTCAGTAGGTTAGAGCACCACCCTGACACATCAGTGTTGTGGGTTTAATCCCTAGTCAGGTCACATACAGGAATCAACCAATGAATGCATCAATGAGTGAAACAACAAATCACTGTTTCTCTTGCTCTGTCTCAAAAATCAATAAAGAATTTTAAAATGATTATTCATAAGAGCTATAAATGGAAACAATCTAAACATCCATCAAGTGATAGATAAATAACATGTGGTATATGCATATAATGGAATATTATTCAGCAATAAAAAGGAAAGAAGTACTGATACAAACTACAACATAAACAAATCTTGAAAACTTTATTCCAGATGAAGGAAGCCAGTCACAAAAGACCACATGTATAATTTCATTTATATGACATGTTCAGAAAGGGAAAACCTATAGAAATAAAACACAATTAGTGGTTACCTAGAATTGGAGGGAAGTAGAAAGTAACTGCTAATTTGTACAGAGTTTATTTTTGGCTGTATAACCCTGTGAATAGTCTTTAAAAATTGAATCAAACACTTTAAAACATTTATTTATTTATTTATTTATTAGAAGGAAGGGGAGGGAGGTAGAAAGAGAAGGACAGAAACATCGATCTGTTGCCTCTCATATATACCCAGACCAGGGACCAAACCCACAACCTAAGCATGTGTGCTGACCAGGAATCAAACTGGGGATTTTTTGCTTTGCAGGATGACACCCAACCACCGGTGTCACATCAGTCACATACACTTTAATTTTTTAAATATTTTATTTATTTAATTTTTAGTGAGGGGAAGGGAGGGAGAAAGAGAGGGAGAGAAACATCAAGGTGTGGTTGCCTATCACTCGCCCTCAACCCAGGACCTGGCGGGCAACCCAGGCATGTGCCTTGACTGGAAATAGAACCTGTGACCCTTTGGTTCACAAACCAGCACTCAATCCACTGAGCCACACCAGCCAGGGCCACTTTACTTGTTTATTTTTAGTTCTTTTTTAAATTTCTTTTTTATTGTTCTATTTCAATTTCCCCAGTCCTCCCACCCTACTCCCCTTGCTCTCTACTGCCCCATCCCCCTTCCACAGTCAATCCCTGCCCTGTTGTTGAATTATACACTTTAAATAGATGGATTGAATGGAATGTGAATTACATCTCAACAAAGCTGTTAAAAAAATGAAAAGAATTTATGGCACAGTGGATACGGTGCTGGTCTGTGAACCCAAAGGTCGCTGGTTCTATTCCCAGCCAAGGCACATAACCAGTTTTGCAAGCCAGGTCTCCAGCCAGGTCTGTAGCTGGAGGCAGGTGAAAGGCAACCAGACATTGATATCTCACTCCCTCTCTCCCTTCCTTCCCCTCTCTCTAAAAATAATAAATTACAAAGAAAACTAAAACAAAAATTAAATTTTAGCATTTAATTCAGCTGATAAAAAGTTTAAAATAAACCAACCTAAATACGGAAGAAACAAAAAGAAAAAACTTAAGTAATTCATCCTAGCAGACATGTAGTACAAGAAATGTAAAAGGCAGTCCTTCAGGCAGAAGGCAACTGACAGCAGATGGAAACCTAGATCGACACAAAAGAATGGTGAGCACTGGAATTGGTAACTATTGAGTTGGCAAAAAATGTTTGTTTAGTTTTTTCCATAAAATGGCTTAGTTGTCTTAAACTTCATTCAAAACAATTTTGTTACATTGTATTTTGGCAGCTGTCATATCAACATGCATTTAAAAAATGTATCAGACTTGGTGAATTTTTGTGCATCCATTTCAATATTGAAGACTGAAGAAAATACACAACATTTTTGGCATCTTATGCTTTATTATTTCCAAGAAAGGTTAAAACACAACCAAAACACACACACAAAGATTTGTGCAGTGTATGGAGAAGGTGCTGTGACTGATCAAACATGTCAAAAGTGGTTTGCGAAGTTTCTTGGTACTACTGACATTTTTGCCAAATAATTCTTTGCTGTGGGGCTGTCACACATTGGAAGATGTTCAGCAGCACCCCTGGCCTCTGTCCACTAGAAGCCAATAGTGGGAGATAGGTGACATATTCAAAATACCCAAATCAATAAAGTTATTGGTGAAAATGAAAAAGTGTCTTCTTTTACGGAAAAAAAACTAAACAGACTTTTTGGCCAACCCAATACATAAATAGACAATAAGAGATTTTTCTTATTATTTAAATATCTTTAAAGGACAACTTACTATTAAAAAGAAAGGAGCCCTGGCTGGGGCTCAGTGGATAAGTGCCAGCCTGTGAACCCAAAGGTCACTAGTTCAATTCCCAGGCAGGAAAAAACCAGGTCTCCAGCCAGGTCTCCAGCCAGGTCTCCAGCCAGGTCTGTGGCTGGAGTCAGGTGAAAGGCAACCATACATTGATGTCTCTCTCCCTCTCTCCTTCTCTCCCTTCCCCTCTCTCTGAAAATAATAAATAAAATCTTTTTGAAACTAAATAATAAAAATAAAATAAAATATATGACCAACAATAGCACAAATGATGGGAAAAGAGAAATGGAAATATACTGCTATAAGCTTTTGATACTATACATTAAATAGTACACTAGCAATGGATGGTAGACTGTAATAAGTTAAAGATTAACAAGTTGAAAATAAGTCAAAACCTAAAGTAACTACTAAGTATTGTATTTTAAAGAAGAGAGGTCTAAAATATATTACCCTAGCTTCCACCTTAAGGAACTAGAAAAATAAGAGAAAAATCAGCAAAAGAAATAAAATATTAAAAATCAGACTAAAAATTAATAGGACAGAAGACAGAAAAACAATAAGGTAAGTCAATGAAACCAATATTACTGAGAAGATCAATACAATTGGTAAACACCTATCCTGACTGAGCAGGATGAAAAGAGGAAACACACAAAAGACTGATAGCAGGAATTGAAGTGGTGACATCGCCATAGGTTCTACAGATTTTAAAAGTATAATAGGGGATAACCTGCACACCAACATTCATAACAGCATCATTCACAATAGCTAAAAGGTGGAAACGACCCAAGTGTCCATTAACAGATTGATATATAAACAAAATGTGGTATATGAGGGGGTGTCCCTTAAAGCCTGGAATTATCTTCTGGAAGGTGAGCCCTTGTAGTACAGGCTTCCTATGGTAGGTGAGTGTTCTAGGAGCCCATCTGTATCAAGTGTACCAGCTAACGTTGTTGTAAGAGGCTCCATTTGGCTTCAGTTAATTTTTTTTGAAGACTCCTTTAACATGTTTGCCCATTTCTTGCTGGGTGATTTACTAACACACCTGCCCACACTGTGCTGAGTGTTCAGCAGTTTGACATAAAACAGCATAACTCTTGTGTCCCACCCTTCCTATTCACCCAATCACACCCCAAGCAACTTTTTTGTTTGTTTCCCTCAATGAAAAAATTTCTCAAAGTGAAACATTTTGCCAATATGGAAGAGGAGAAAGAAAAAATGGCAAAAGCAGTAAAAGGCATCAAAATTGGTAAGTTCAAAAACCGTTTTGAGCAGTGGAAAAAATGTCTCGATAGATGTAGTGCGTCAAATGAAGAGTACTTTGAAGGTAACTGAAGCTTAAACATGTAAGAATAAGTACACAATTTGAATAAATAAATTCCAGTTTTGGGGGGGTTCTCTCTTGTATACATATAATGGAATATTATTCAGCCATAAAGAGGAATGAAATTCTGACACACGCTACAACATGGATAAACCTTGAGGACATTATGCAAAGTATGTGTGCCAGACATAAAAGAACAAATCTTTTTTTTTAAGATTGTATTTATTATTTTTTAGAGAGCAGGGAATGGAGGGGGGAAGAAAGGGAGAGAAACATCAGTGTATGGTTGCCTTTCACCTGCCTCCAGCCATGAACCTGGCTGGAGACCTGGCTTGCAACCTGGTTATGTTCCCTGGCTGAGAATTGAACCAGTGACCTTTCGGTTAACAGGCCGGTGCCTATCCACTGAGCTACCAGCCAGAGCCACAAAAGAACAAATCTTGTGATTCCACTTTTGTGAGGTATCTTCTATAACAGGTAAATTCTTAGGGACAGAAAACAGAATAGAGGTTACCAGGGATTGGAGACTGGAGAGAATGGGGAGGTATAGAGTTTTTGTTTGGGTTGATGAAAAAGTTCTGGAAATACACAGTACAGATGGTTACACACATTGTGAATATATCTAAATATTTAAATATCTTTAAAGGAAGTGTACTGAATTGTACACTTAAGAATGGTTAGCGTTTACTTAATGTATATTTTGCCACAATTAGAAAAAGAATAATAGGAGAATAATATGAACATTTTTTTTAAAGATTTTATTTCATTATTTTTAGAAAGAGGGGAAGGGAAAGAGGCAGAGAGGGAGAGAGACATCAATGTATGGTTGCGTTTCACCTGCCTCCAGCCACAGACCTGACTGGAGACTTGGTTTGCAACCTGAATATGAACATTCTAATGAAAATAATCCTGTCAAAAATTTCCTTGAAGGACACAAAATAGCCCTGGCTGGTGTGGCTCAGTGGGTTGAGTGCTGTCCTGTGAACCAAAAGGTCTCCAGTTTGTTTCTTCTTCAAGGCACATGCCTGGGTTGCAGGCCAGATCCCCAGTTGGGGGATAATCAATGAATGTGCTTTGCTGATCTATGTTTCTCTTCCTTTCTTTCACCCCTCCTTTCCTTCTCCCTACAAATAAATTAATCTTTTTAAAAAATAAAATAAATAAAATATTTTAAAAGAGAGAGAGAGCCCTGGCTGATGTGGCTCAGTGGATTGAGCACCAGCCTGAGAACCCAAGTGTCACTGGTTCGATTCCCAGCCAGGGCACATGCCCAGGTTGCAAGCCAAGTCTCCATCCAGGTCCCCAGCTGGAGGCTGGTGAAAAACTACCATATGTTGATGTTTCTCTTCCTTTCTTCCTCCCCTCTCTCTAAAAATAATGAATAAAATCTTTTAAAAATTAAAACAAATTAAAAAATAGAAATGGGAGAGAGAGAGTGAGAGGAAGGGAAGGAGAGAGAGAGAGGGAGAGAAAGAACTCACTCTAGCTGGTGTGGAACACTGGCCTGCAAACTGAAAGGATTCTGGTTCGATTCCCATTCAGGGTACATGCCTGGGTTGTGAGCAAGGTCCCCAGTTGGGGCATGCAAGAGCCAGCCAATCAATGTAACTCTTACACATTGATGTTTTTCTTCCTCTCTTTCTCCCTCCTTTACCCTCTCTCTAAAAATAAATAAATACATTTAAAAGACATAAAATACTAACCAATGCCAAATTGTGAAGAAATAGGTAACTTGAATAATCCCGTCTGTATTAAAGAAATTGAATTTTTAATAAAATACCTTCCCATAAAAGAAATTACAGACCCAGATGGCTTCCTTCGGAAATTCAATTGAATATTTAAGAAAGAAATACTATCAATTCTACATAAAACTTTTCAGAAGATCCAAAAGGAGAGGATACTTCCCAACTCATTCCATGAGACCAACATTACTCTGATACTAAACCAAAGAATGTCATTGTTAGAAAACTATACACAACTATCCTTCATGTACAAAGATGCAAAAGTTCTTAACAACATTTTATTAAGTCAAATCCAATTATATATACAAAAGATAATACACTAAGACATTGTTGTGGCTCAGTGGATTGAGTGCAGGCCTGTGAAACCAAAGGTTGCCAGTTCAATTCCCGGTCAGGGCACATGCCTGGGTTGTGGGCAAGGTCCCCAGCTGGGGCCATGTGAGAGGCAACCGATCAATGTATCTCTTGCACATTGATGTTTTCCTCCCTGTCTCCCTTCCTTCCCTTCTCTCTAAGAAGTAAAAACATACATATAGTTGAATTTACTCAAGGAATACAAGAAAAAAACATATGATCATCTTAACAAGTACAGAAAAATCATTTGACAAAGTCTATCATTCAATCCTGGTTTAACTTTTTTTTAAAGATTTTGTTTATTATTTTTATAGAGAGGGGTAGGGAGAGAGGCAGAGAGGGAAAGAGACATGTATGTATGGTTGTCTTTCACTTCCTCCAGCTAGGGATCTGGCTGGAGACCTGGCTTGCAACCTGATTATGTGCCCTGGCTGGGGAATTGAACCAGCCACCTTTGGGTTCACAGGCTGGCGGCGCCTTACCCACTGTGCAACCAGCCAGGGCTCCCAATCCTGGTTTAAAACAAAAACTAGAAATAAAAGGTAGTATCTCCTCCACATGATAAACAGCATTTACAAAAAACCTATAGGAACATCAAACTTAATGTTGAAAGACTTGAATGCCTTTCCACCTAAGATCAGGAAAACAAGGATGTCCACTTTTATCACTTCAATTTGACATTGTGCAGGTTTATTGCATTGTGCAGTGCAATGGAGCAAGATAGAAATAAAAGACCTAAAGAAAAGAAGTTGTCTTTATTGGGAGATGACATGATCACCTACATACAAAATCATATAGAATCTACCCACAGGTCACTGGTTCGATTCCCCAGCCAGGGCACATAACCAGGTTGCAAGCCAGGTCTCCAGCCAGATCCATTGCTGGAGGCAGGTGAAAGGCAACCATACATTGATGTTTCTCGCCCTCTCTATCTCTCTCCCTTCTCTCTCTGGAAATAATAAAATCTTTTTAAAAAAATAAAAGAAAAATATCATATAGAATCTACCAAAAAAGCTACTAAAATAAGTGATGTTAACATAATTGCAGGATATAAGATCAAAATACTAGTTAGTTGTATTTCTATATCCTAGCAATAACACATAGAAAATTTAAAATTTAAAATACCATTAATGCACTGGCTGGTGGTTCAGTGGAGAAGCACCAGCCTGTCTGTGAACCCAAAGGTCGCTGGTTCAATTCCCAGTCAGGGGATATAAGCAGGTTGCAAGCCAGGTCTCCAGCCAGGTCTGTAGCTGGAGGCAGGTGAAAGGCAATCATATGTTGATGTTTCCCTCCCTTTCTTCCTCCTTCCCTGCACTTCTCTTTAAAAATAATGAACAAAATCTTAAAGAAAAAAATGTTTTAAAATACCATTCATAATTGCATCAAAAATTTGAAAGTACATGGGTAGGACCTGTACACTGAGTACAAAATTTTGCTGAGAGAAATTAAAGATCTAAACAAATGGAGAAATATACCATATTCACACATCAGAAGACTCATTAAGGTGTCAGTTCTCCCAGGACTGATCTATAGATTCAGCAATCCCAGCAGGTTTGGGTATTTTGTTTGTTTTAGTTTTTGTAGAATTCACAAGCAGATTCTGAAATTCCTATGGGAATGCAAAGGATCAAAACAACTTTGAAAAGAAATAACAAATTTGGAGGACTTGCACTTTCTGACTTTAAGACTTATTGTAAAGCTGCAATAATCAAGACATTGTCTGGTTCAATTCCCAGCCAGGGCACATACCAGGTTGCAAACCAGGTCTCCAGCCAGGTCCTCAGCTGGTGGCAGGTGAAAGGCAACCATACACTGATGTCTCTCTCCCTCTCTGCCTCTCTTTCTTCCCCTATCTAAAAATCATTTAAAAATTAAAACATTTAAAAAAGACATTGTGATATTGATCTCAAGATAGCCAAATAAGAGGGTGGAAGAATTGGATGAAGGTGGTCAAAAGGTACGAACTCTCGCTTATTTATAAGTTCTAAGAATTTAATGTACAGCATGGTGACTATAGTTAACCTCTCTGTGTCTCTATCTCTCTCTCCCTCTCTCTCTCGAGCTCATTGGATGTTAACTAAACTTTCTGTGGTAATCCTTTCACGATATAAGTAAGCCAAGTCATTATATTGTGCAACTTAAACTTATACAGTGGTATATGTCAATCGTGTATCAATAAAACTAGGAAAAATAGGACAAATATATCAATGAAAGAAAACAAACTCCTGAATTGGGCCCACACATATATGGTCAATTGATTTTTTAAAAGATTTTAAAATTATTTTATTTACTTTTATTTTTATAATGATTTTAGTTATTTATTGAGAGGGGGAGGGGAGGGAGAAAGAGAGGAAGAGAAACAGCACTGTGTGGTTGCCTCTGGTGTGCCCCCAACTGGAGACCTGCCCCTGCAACCCAGTCATGTGCCTTGACTTGGAATCAAACCAGGGACCCTTTGGTTTGCAGGCTGGCACTCACTCTACTGAGCCACACCAGCCAGGGCTATTATATTTACTTTTAGGGAGAGGGGAAGGGAGGGAGAAAGAGAGAGGGAGAAACAGCAATATGTGAGAGAACTCTGTGGGTTGCCTCTCATAGGTCCCCACCCCACAATGAAGGACCCTGACAGCAACCCAGGCATGTGCCCTTGCTATAGGCAAATGAGCAGCCAGAAGGGAAACAAAGGCAGGGCCCTCACCATTACAATCTAATACAGAACTTAATACAGAAGGCTAGAAGCAGAGGGAGACATGTCTCACTCACTGACCCAGTCATCCTGAGCCTAGTCTGATAAGCTGCCAGCCATTCTGAACAACACAAGTAAACTGTGATAGTGCAGGACGGGGGAGCCCTTGAAAGTCTGCGTATATCATATCCAATAGCTGGGAAAAGGAAAACCTTGAGACTGTGTATTCATCCCAAGGCCAGAAAGGCAGGAGAGGATCTACAGCAACCAAAATAAAAGCCCATAAAACTTTGATTAACTGCTTGCCTCCCATCATGCCTGCACAATGAACAAATAGAGTCTGGAGCAAGATAAGGATTCAGGCTAACAGACCCCAACATGTTCCTGAGTTTAGGTAGTCACATCACTGCCCTGCCCCAAGAAAAGCTGTCACTACCTTCACCCACCAATCAAAATGTAACTTCTTCACCCCCATTCCACCAGAATAAAGGACACCCTCTTGGTGCTCTTAGCTCTCTTGGCCTTTTTGCCACGTGAGGGTCAGGGGATGGGCCTGGCCTCCTGGCCTCTGGCCATGCCCTGGACACTCTTAGTCCTCTGGCCACCAGGCCTCTGGCCACCCTAGGGCAAGCTTGCCACCCTGGCCTTTGCCACCCTTGTTTTTGCTCTCCCACTCATTAATAAACTTTGTGTGCTTGCTAAAAGGCTCCCTGATCTGTAAAGCCTTGGCAAGAAGAACCAGGGTTTCTCTGATAACACCCTGACTGGGAATCAAACCAGCTACCTTTGGGTTTGCAAGCTGGTGCTCAATCCACTGAGCCACACCAGCCAGGCGAGACAATAGATTTTTCAAAAATATTTTATTTTATCTTTTATCTTTAGAGAGAAAGAGAGGGAGAAACAACAATGGGTTGCCTCTCAAATGTCTCCAACCAGGGGACCTGGCCTGCAACCTTGGCATGTGCCTGGACTGGAAATCAGCCTGCAGCCTTTTAGTTTGCGACAGTGGTCTGGCATCACTTACTGGTTTAGGGAGAAGATGAAGGAGTGAATGGGGGTGCTGGCGGGAGGGCAGGATGTGAACCTCGAGTGAGCATGTGCTCCCCTCACCTGCTGAGGGTGGCAGTGAAGAGACAGGGGGTGGCGCGCAAGCAAGCTTTGCTAGTGGCGACAGGTCCCTAACAGGGTGCCGGTTGGTATCTGTCTGCCCCAGGAGTAGGGCAGGGGTGGTTGTTGGTGACACCTGGTTTGTGGGAGTTGTGGAACTCCCAACTCAGTGAACCATGTCAGTCAGGGCAGTCAGTTGATTTTTTTGACAAAGGTGCAAAGGCAGTGCAGAATGTGTAATATTTTCATCGGATGATATTAAAACATATCCAAATGCCTTAAATCAGAACAATGATTGCCCCATGGGGGAGATGATCGACTGGGAAGGAGTAAAAGGGACCCTTCTTGGGGGTGATATAAATATCCTATATCTTGATAAGAGTATGGGCTGCTTGAGTATATCTATAATTTATCAGAATGCTATGAAGTTTGTGAATATTACTGTGTAAATTTTGCTTTTAAAATGAGCCTATATGCATGACCCATATACAGGAACTAAGG
>PVIW01010893.1:0-41067 GCA_004026585.1 Noctilio leporinus | reverse complement strand
AGGCAGTAAACTTTTGGATATCCTACGTAAAAATATGTTTACTGATACTTCACCAAGGGCAAAGGAAATCAAAGAACGAATCAACAAATGGGACTATATCAAATTGAAAAGTTTCTGTTCAGCTAAAGAAAATATCAGCAAAATTCAAAGGGAACCAACTGTATGGGAAAACATAATTGCCAATGATACCTCAGACAAGAGTTTGATCTCCAAAATATATAAAAAAACTTATGCATCTCAAAACCAGGGAGACAGACAGCCCAATTAAAAAATGGGCAAAGGATATGAACAGACAACTCACTGAGGAAGATATACAAAGGATCCAGAGGCATAAGAAAGAATGCTCAACATCACTAGTCATCAAAGAGATGCAAATTAAAACCACAGTAAGATACCACCTCACACCTGTCAGAATGGCAATCATCAACAAATCAACAAACAACAAGTGTTGGTGAGGATGTGGGGCAAAGATAACCCTCATGCACTGTTGGTGGGAATGCAGGCTGGTGTAGCCACTGTGGAAAACAGTATGGGGTTTCCTTTAAAAACTAAAAATGGAACTGCCTTTTGATCCAGCAATTCCACTACTTGGACTATACCCGAAGAATCCTGAAATACCAATTCATAAGAACCCATGTACACCTATGTTCATAGCGGCACTATTTACAATAGCCAAGTGCTGGAAACAGCCCAAGTGTCCATCAGTGGATGATTGGATCAAAAAACTTTGGTACATTTACTCAATGGAATACTATACAGCAGAAATAAAGAAGGAAGTCCTACCCTTTGCAACAACATGGATGGAACTAGAAAGTATTATGCTTAGTGAAATAAGCCAATCAGTGAAGGACAAATACCATATGATCTCATCCGTTACAGGACAATAATGAACAAAAGTAACAACAAGCAAACCAGAACCAAATATATGAATACAGTGAATAGGCCTTCAGTGGTCAGGGGGAAGGGGGTTGGGGGTAGTGGGGAAGAAGAGGCAAGGAAGGGGAGCAGTTTATACAAGAACCTAGTATAATGGACCCATGGATATGGACAACAGGTGGGATTGAGTTTGGGGGGAATGGGTGGGTGGGAATGGGGACAGAGGGGAGGAAAAAGGGAATGGATGTAATACAACAACAATAAAATTAAAAACAAAAAAAGAATTGAAATCCCAAGTTATCAAGATGTAAGGTTTTTCCTTTACTCATCTTTGCACATTGGGAGCATAATGTCAACCAATGACTCAAAATAAATTTTCCAAACATGCTTTTTCTCATTACTGTCCTTGCTGGGTTTAAAAGCTTCCAATCAATTCCCTAGGCAAGTGCTGTCTCTCTGGAATTGAGAACACTGGAAATTTCAAAGATTGACATTTTTAAAAACACCTTGGTGAGAAACTCTCAGTGAAATAAGTCAGATAAATAATAGAGTGGTTTCATCAATGTATTCCAAACCTTTAGCATTCAGCAGGTAGATGCACAATGATCCAAAAAGAATATCAATTTAATTCTCTTGGGTAAGGATCTTAGTGCCAACCCAAACATAATCCTCTTATTGTGTGTGACCAGATGGGGTGAACCTTTTTCAGTCTCCTAAGATTTTACTCTTCTGCTTTCATAAGTAGAAATAGATGATCCTCAATTGTGTGTAGAGATTTTTATTTTTTAAGATAAAAATCATCAAGGACAGACTAAATATTTATTGATGGGGTTTCTCTAAAGTTTTTCACAAAAGTTTTGATGGTTTTATGCCTATCTTAGGGGAAAAAAATTAGGGCAAACCTCCAGGAATTCCAATTATATCATTACCAAAGAAGTCTCTTTGCAGAAAAAGTGATGAAAAATTCAAACTAGACAAGCACAAGTGTCAGAAGCAATTCTCTCCTGGCCATGTAGCATGTGGAGTGCCTTATTTTGCAGAAAAGGGCCAAGAGTAAAGGAAATGATGTTGATTAAAGGGTACAAACTTTCACTTACACAGGAAGTTGTGAGGATCTAATGATGTACAGCACAGTAGCTATAGTTAATACCACTGCATTGCACACTTAAAATTTGCTAAGAGAGAAGATCTTAGTGGTTTTCACCATGCATACAAAGAAAAGGTAATTCTGTGAGGTGATGAATATGTTCATTAGCTTGATTGTGGTGATCATTTTATAATGTATACCTATATCAAAACATAACATTGTACAACTTAAATGTATAAAATTTTAAATTGTTGAGTATATCTCAATAAAGCTAGGAAAACCAATTAAAATTTTAATAATAATGCGGGGATGATTTTTTGCCTTGTCTGGGAGTATTGTCCCATATACCAAGAGGTTGTATGATCTCTAGTTAGGCCATATAGCTAGGTGCTGGTTTGATCCCAGTTGGGGCATGTACATTAGGCAACCAATCTATGTTTCTCTCATCTCTCTCTCTCTCCCTCTCTCTCTCTCTCTGTCTCTGTCTCTCTCTCTCTCTCAAAATCAATAAAAACATATTCTCAGGTAAGGATTAAAATAAAAATAAAAATAAAAAAGTTTATTTCAAACAATGGGACAAGGGAGCTATTAAGCAAGATCCAACCCCCCAGAAGAGAACTGATAAGCATAAGGGCATGGCTCTTAGTCAACTCTCGGATTCAAAATGAGCTTTCATTTCTCAAAGGGAGTTATAGGAGGGAGGGCCAGATACCAGGTGGCTGAGTCAAGAAGCATCCAAGCAACAAATCCCAAATCCATTATGAGGGCCAGGACACAAGGAATGCCTGGAATCACTGCTGTTAGAATGAAGGAAACTGGACTAATTAAGTGAAGTCGAGATAACATTTGGTAGGAAGCAGTTTCCAGGTGTACTCTCAGGCTTGGTTCTCGTTGAGCCTAATCCTGGGTAGGCCTGAATTAACAGGAGTACGATGCCTTGTATAATCTTTCTTTCTTTCCTTTTCTTTCCCCGGAAATCTACCACCAGTTTCACTTGGTGAAATACTTGCTGTCAGTTTTCACAAGTCAGCTAAAAATATCCAGATAAGACAACTAGAGACCTGTTTATAAAATAAAGATACCCTATCTACCTCTCAAAAGTAGGTAGATAGAGAAGGGAGAAGATTGAGAAGGTGGAGGAGTAAGTGGAGCTACAAAAATCTGGAATTACAACTTAATTGGGGAAAAATATTCCTGAATAACTAATAGAACACCAGGTAGAGAGAAGCCTTATAACCACAGACAGGATAGAAGAGGCTGCTTCATCACAGCGTGACTGGTAGGAAGTATGGAGACATGAGAAGGCTGGCTGGTTCCTACAGGAGGCAGCTGAAAGGACTGGAGCTGGGGGTTCCACCTGAGAAGGGTGGGTTCTAAACCCCGAGCTGGGCTTCCCAGCCTACAGCAATAAACCTGAGAGTAAAACAACATCCAGCTGTGAAAAGCAAAAAGCTGAGGAGTTTGCTATCCACAGAAGGCTAGAGACAGAGAATTACTAAAGTGACCATGTACAAAAATACATTGGCACCCATTTACCCTGGTCTCCAGCAGAAGGAGGGCAGAGTGGACTAGAGACATTTAAGGAGAATTTGAAGCTGTAGCTTTGAGGAGAGAAATGAGAGAGCAGCCAACAGGGTACCAGTGCTGACTCATCCCCCACACCACAGGCAGACTGTACTATTTCAAGCAGCATTCACCTGAGAGGACATCATAGTCCCACCCATAGAAATCAATCTGCCCCTCCTAGTGGTGCCTGAGCCTGGCAGCTAATCACAGATTGATTGGATTAGCAATGAATTAATCTTCCCAAGCCAGCAGTACTCCAGCCTGAACTCTGATCACAAATTGATAGTATTATAACTGATAGGTCCCACTGATTCAGTATTAAAACTGAATAAGTACCTACACCTGAGAGATGATCACAGATTAATCAGATTAAAAACTGAATGACTCAGACGAAGATAGTAGATCTCTGCCTGGCTCTAACAGACTGACTGGGCCCAGACTGGGGAATGATCTACATCACCAGAGGTGGATCCAGGAAGTAAAGAAAGTGCACCTCTACACAAAGAAGGTCACATCACAAAGACAGGAACTCAAAATAGCCCAATCTAAGAAGCAAAAACAAATAAGAAGTCACTTAAAATGGGGAGAAAAAGAAATAGTCCATCACAAAAAGGAGAGGAGGAATCCCCAGAAAGTCTACTAAATTAAATAGAGGCAACCAAACTATCAGACATAGAATTCAAAATAATGATGATAGAGAAGCTCAATGAGCTCAGCCAGCTCAAAGAAAACTACAAACAACTCCAGGGGAACTATGAACAACTCCAGGGAAATTACAAGAAACTTACTGAGAGTTATACCAGCATTAAAAATGACATAGAACCTATCAATAAGAGCCAAGAGGAAATAAATAATACAATTTCTGATTTGTATAAATAATACTGAAGAATACAGTAGAAGGAATCAAAAGCAGGCTAGAGGAAGCAGAGAATAAGATCAGTGAGCTGGAGGACAACACAGAAAAAAATTCCCAGAAAGTGCAACAAAATGAAAAAAGAGTGAAAAAAAATGAAGAGGTTTTAAGAGAGCTGCAGGACAGTATGAAATGCAATAATATCCATATCATAGGGGTATTAGAAGGATAAGAGAAGCAAGATGATAGAAAACCTATTTGGAAAATTACTGACAGAAAACTTCCCTAACTTGATAAGAGAAAATGTCACTAAATCTCAGGAAGTACAGAGGGTCCCAATGAAGATGAACTCAAACAGGCCCACTCCAAGACACATCATCATTAAAATGGCAAATTTCAAAGACAAAGAGAGAATTTTTAAAACAGCAAGAGAGAAACATATCAGGAGGCTCTTATAAGGCTATCAACTAATTTCTCAATAGAAACACTACAAGCTGGAAGGGCATGGCAAAAAATATTCCAAGAAATAAAAAATTAAGGCCTACAACCAAGACTATATTACCCAGTAAGGCTCTCATTAAAAATGGAAGGTAAAATAAGGAGTTCCCCTCAAAAATGAAGGCTGAAAGAATACATCTCCACCAAGCCAGCATTGCAAGAGATACTGAAGGGTCTGCTTTAAAAATATGAAGAAACATAGAAAGGCAGATAGGAACACAGGTTCAAAAGGGAAAAATGTCAATGAAGAAGGACCTGTCAATAGTAACCTTAAATGTAAATGTATTAAATGTGCCATTCAAAGGACATAGGGTAGCTGAATGGATAAGAAAACATGACCAACATAGTATATGCTATGTACAAGAGACCCACCTCAGAACAAAAGATCAACACAGACTCAAAGTGAGGGGATAAAAAATTGTATTTCAAGCAAATGGGCATGAAAGAAAAGAAATGCTGCAGCAGCAATATTTATATCGGACAAAATAAATTTTACAATGAAGGCCATAAAAAGAGACAAAGAAGGACATTTCATAACACTTAAGGGAACAACCCAGCAAGAAGATATAACCCTCATCAACATATATGCATCCAACATAGGAGCATCCAAATATATAAGGAAAATCTTGGAGGACTTCAAGAAGGATGTTAAAAGCAACACACTAACAGTAGGGAATTTTAACACCCAATTATCAACAATGGACAGATCTTCCAAGCAAAAAAACACCAAGGATACTCTGACATTGAACAATAATCTGTAGGAAATGGATTTAATAAACTGACACATACAGATCTTTTCATTCCAAAGAAGCAAAATACACGTTTTTAAAAATGCAAATGGAACATTATCAAAGAAAAACCACAGGGTTGTAGTCAAGACAGGCCTCTACAAATTCAACAAAATTGAAATCATCCCAAGCATCTTGTCAGATCACAATGGCTTGAAACTAGGAACCAACCTCAAGAGAAAAACCCTAAAACATTCTAATTCATGGAGATTGAATAATATAATATTAAGTAATAAATGGGTTAACAATGAGATCAAAGAAGAAATCAAAAAGTTTCTGGAAACAAATGAAAATGAATACACAACACCTCAAAACCTATGGGACACAATGAAGGCAGCCCTCAGAGGGAAGTTCATAGCAATACAGGCCTATCTAGTAACACTAAAAGAATCTCAAGTAAACAACCTACCCATAAAACTACAAGAACTAGATGATCAACAACAAACAAATCCCAGAGCAAGTAGAAAGAAGGAAATAATCAAGGTCAGAGCAGAATTAAATGACACAGAGAACAACTCAAAGGATCATTAAATACAGGAGCTAGTTCTTTGAAAAGATAAAATTGACAAGTCTTTAACCAGGCTCATCAGAAAGAAAATAGAGAAGACCCAAATAAATAAAATCAGAAATGAAAGAGGAGAAATCACAACTGATACCATGGAAATACAAAGAATTTTGTAAGGAATTACTACATACAACTATATGACAAAAAACTTGATAACTGGGGTGAAATGGATACATTTCTGGAAATGTATAATCTTCCAAAACTGAATCAAGAAGAAGTACAAAGCCTGAATAGACTGATAAATACTAGTGAAATTGAAGCAATAATCAAAAACTCAGGCACATCAAAGTCCTAGACTGGATGGCTACACAGGCAAATTTTACCAAACATTTAGGGAAGAACTATCTCCTATTCTTCTCAACCTATTCTACAAAATCCAGGAAGAGGGAAGGCTCCAAAGTCATTCTGAGGCCAGTATTATTCTAATCCCAAAACCATGTCAAGACACAACAAAGAGAGAAAACTATAGACCAATTATCTTTGATGAACATAGATGCTAAAATCCTCAACAAAATATTGACAAACTGGGCCCAGCACTACATTAAAAAGATCATAAACCATAATCAAATGGGACTACTCCCAGGGATGCAAGGATGGTATAATATTCACAAATCAAAAAACATAATACACCACACAAACAAAATAAAAGACAAAAACCATATGATCATATCAATGATCATCCCAATGGATGATCAGCATTTCTTCAAATGCAGCATTTCTTCAAATGCTGAAAAAGCATTTGATAAAGTACAGCACCTATTTATGATAAAAATGCTCAGCAAAGTGGGAATTGAAGGAGCATAATTCAACACAATAAAGGCAATATATGAGAAACCTGTAGCCAACATCATACTCAATGTGCAAACACTAGAAGTGTTCCTCCTAAAATCAGGTATAAGACAAGGCTGTCCACTATCTCCACTTCTATTCTACATAGTCTTAGAAGTTCTAGCCACAGTGATCAAACAAGAAAAAGGAATCAAAGGCACCCAAATTGGAAAGGAGGAAGTCAAATTGTCATTATTTGCAGATAACATGATAACGTACATAGAAAACTTGGTAGTCTTCACAAAAAAAAAAAAAAAAAAAAAAAAAACCTACTAAATAAGCTACTAAATAAACCTGCTAAACTTGCTAAATTTGCTAAATAAGAGTTGGATATAAAGTGAATATCCAGAAATAAAAGGCATTTTTGTATACCAACAATGAAACATCAGAGATGGAAGCTAAAAAACAAATCTCATTTACTATAGCAACAAGAAAAATAAAGTACTTAGGTTAAACTTAACCAAGGAGGTAAAAGACCTGAACTTGGAAAAGTACAGAATGTTAAAGAAAAATATTATGGAGGATACAAATAAATGGAAGCACATACCTTGTTCATGGAAGGGAAGAATTAACATCATTAAAATGTCAATACTACCCAAAGCAATTTATAGATTCAATGCAATCCCAATTCAACTACCAATGACATATGTCACAGATTTAGAAAAAAATACTTCAAAAATTTATGGAACTAAAAACAACCACAAATAGCAACAGATATTTTGAGAAAGAAGAACAAAGTAGGAGGAATCACAATACCATAAATCAAACTATACTACAAGGCCACTGTAATCAAAAAGTTTGGTACTGACATAAGAATAAACATATAGATCATTGGAACAGACTAGAGAGCCCAGAAATAAATCCAGGACTCAATGGTAAATTGATATTAGACAAAAGGGGAAGGAGCATAATATGGAGTGACAATAGGCACTTCAATAAATGGTGCTGGGAGAACTGGACAGGGGTATGCAAAAAATTAAGCTAGACCACCAACTTACACTATATACCAGAATAAACTCAAGATGGATAAAGGACTTAAACATAAGCCATATCACCATAAAAGTCCTAGAGGAAAACATAGGCAGAAAAAGTGCAGATATCCCATGCAGCAATATTTTCACTGATATCTCTCCCAGGGCAGGGGAAATAAAGGAACATATAAACAAATGGGACTACATCAAACTGAAGTTTCTGATCAGTTAAAGAAAACATCAGCAATATTAAAAGGAAACCAACTGTATGGGAAAACATATTTGCCAGTGATACCTTAGACAAGGGTTTAATCTCCAAAACATATGAAGAACTTAAATGACTCAACACCAGGAAGACAAGACAGCCCAATTAAAAAATGGCCAAAGGACCTGAACAAAACTTCCCCAAGGAGGAAATACAAAGGGCCCATAGGCATATGAAAGAATGCTCAACACCACTAGACATTAGAGAGATGCAAATTAAAACAACAACATACCGCCTCGCACCTGTCAGAACAGCCACCATTAACAAATCAACAAACAATAAGTACTGCTAAGGATGTGGAGGAAAAGGGAACCCTAATGCATTGCTGGTAGGAAAGCCAACTGGTGCAGCCACTATGGAAAACAGTATGGAATTTCCTCAAAAACTAAAAATGGAACTTCCTTTTGACCCAACAATTCCACTGCTAGGATTATACCCAAAGAACCCTGGAACACCAATTCAGAACTTATGTACCCCTATGTTCATTGCAGCACTATTTACAATAGCCAAGTGTTAGAAACAGCCTAAATGCCTATCAGTTCATGAATGTATCAGAAACTTTGGTACATTTACATAATGAAATACTACACAACAGAAAGAAAGAAATTCTACCTCTTGCAACAACCTGGATGGATCGGGAGAGCATTATGCTTAGTGAAATAAGCAATCAGTGATAGACAAATACCATACGATTTCTCCTAATACAGGAGACTAAATAACAAAACAAACTGCAAATATAGAAAAAAAAGCAAAATAGAACCAGAGTCATGAAAACAAGGAATAGACTTTCAGTGTGCATAGAGGAGGGGGAGAAATAGGCAAAGAAGGGGAAGTGTTTAGCCAAGGAACTAGTAAAATTACCCATGGACATGGACAATATGTGAGGGTTGACTGTGAGAGAGGGGATAGGAAGGGTGGGGCAGGGGAGAGAAAATGGGGGTTGTGGTAAATGGGACAAATGTAATACAACAACAATAAATTTAAACATTTTTTAAATAGTCAAAGACTTAAAAATGTATTGAGCAGATGAAATGTGATATTTAATGCATTGCTTATAGCTACAATGTCTAAGAATATTCTTTTCTACTCATTACAGGGTAGTTTTAATAATTATCATCATCATAACAATTATGAAACTTAAGCACCTCTCTCCCTCTTAATTGATCATTAAATTACCCAAATGAATGTAAAAATCTAAGGAATCCAACATTAATCCTGAAAAAAAAAAAGAGACAAAAGTACAATCCAGTAGACAGATCTTTCTGCTATTTGTGTTGCAAACAAGTAATTCACAGAAAGTCCATTGTGCAGAAAGCGGTCCAATGCCTCAGTTAGTAAATGGATACCTGCAAACTATCATGTACAACCACTTATTTCAAGGAAAAGAAATTAGAGGTACATGAAGGCTCTAATTTCTTTTTCTAATAAGAAAAGTGGGGAGCACTCCACTTAATGCCACTTTCACTGCTTGCTGAGCAACAAATGCTCATAAAGGCAATCTTTCCAGGTGATCTTGGGAGTCAGCAGATGGTGAGGCTTCTGGTGAAGCAGCTCCTGGGAGGAATCCACTCACCACCACATTACACCCAAGGACACTCACACCCAGCTGCATGGTAGAACAGCTGAGGACCTTGAGGAAATACTGATGCCTGGGTCCCTTTTCCAGATGTTGATTTAATTAGTGCAGTCAGGTTTGAGAACCTCTGACCATGCACTCTATATCAAAATGAGCTAAATCCTACAAGTAGGATATCAGTTCCTAATTCAACAGCTTCAACTAGAAGAAGATGAATCATCAAAATTATTAGAAATAGTGACAAAATAAAATGAAACATATCAGTCTCTCAGATGGGGTTACAAATACATGCTTGTTTAAAAGGGATACATCTAAGGGCAGCAAAGAAAGGTTCTAATTGTAAAAGAAAGAAAAAATATTCCCAGCAATTTGAAGGGAAATGAAAGCAGGGTGAAATATTAAATAAAGTAGAATTCAAATTAAGAAGCATTAAAAGGTATGAAGATAGCAGTGTTATTTTTTATAATGAATATAATCCAAAATGAAGATATATATCAACCATAGACACTAATGCACCTAATAGCACAGGATCAAATAAAAAAAAATTAACAGAGACATGTAGAAGCACAGAGGAAACTAAAACTTTAACAGAACTTCTTATTCTTAAACAGGTAAATGCGTGGTTGTGTGTGTGCATGTACATGCACACATGCACAAGAGAAAGAGAATAAAAGTTCTCTTTTAATTTTGTCATATTTGCTAGAACTTATTTAAAATGGAAGACATCAGGCTGGTGTTGCAGATAATTGCTTGGTGTAGGGAGAAACCGCCACACATCTGTTGAACAGAAGTGCCTAGAAGTGAAGAGCTCATGGAACACAACACACAGGAAAGGTAACACATAGTAAGGAAAAACTGTTGTTTTTTTCCTACTCAGGAAAGAAAAATCTGAATTTTTCCATTATGGTGACAGAGCTATAAAAGAAAATTACTGTTCCCAAATAGGGCATCTGACGTGTGTGTAGGCTAGTGAAACAAAAGCCAATTAGATGTCTTAGCCTTTAACTTTTCCATCCAGGTAGGTGAGTACCATGTTAACTTAATACCACCACTCTGATAGCAATGCAATATGACTTTTCTTTTAAAAAAATTTGTTGAATTTATTGGGGTGACATTGATGAATAAACTTATATAGGTTTCAGATGTACAACTCTATAATACATCACCTGTGTATTGTATTGTGTGTTCACCAACCTGGTCATTCTCTTTCCATCACCACTGATTCCCTCTTTACCTAATTCTACCTTCCACCACCTGCCACCCCCCTTTCCCTCTAGCAAACACCATACTTTTTTGTTTGTGTCTGTGAGTTTTTTCTTTTTGCTTAATCTCTTCACCTTTTTCACTCAGCCCCTAACACTCCTCCCCTCTAACAACTGTCAGTCTGTTCTCTGTACCTATGAGTCTATTTTCTTTGTTAGTTTATTTTGTTCATTAGATCCACATATAAGTGAAATAAATGGTATTTTTTTCTCTGATTGGCTTATTTTCACTTAGCATATAACACTCTTCAGGTCCATCCATGCTGTCACAGAAGGTAAGATTTCCTTCTTTTTATGGCTAAGTAATATTCCATTGAGTAAATGTACCACAGTTTTTTTATCCACTCATCTAGTAATGGCCACTTGGCTGTTTCCAAATCTTGGATATTGTAATTAATACTGCAATGAACACAGTGGTACATATATTCTTTCAAATCAGTGTTTCAGGTTTACTTAGATGTATTCCCAGAAAAAGAATTGCTGGGTCATAAGGCAGTTCCATTTTTTATTTTTTGAGGAGACGTTATACTATTTTTCACAGTGGCTGCACCAGTCTTCATTTCCACCAACAGTGCATAAAGGTTTCCCTTTTCTCCCCATCCTCGCCAGCACTTATTTGTTGATTAGTTAAGGATGGCCATTCTGACTGACATGAAGTGTTATCTCACTGTAGTTTTAATTTGCATTTCTCTGATGACCTTGATTTTTCTCTCCCTTTCTCCACACATCAGTGTGAATGTGGCCTTGGAAATTGATCTGCAACTACAGTAAAACTCAGTTCAATGCAAACTATTATATTATTTGTTATGACTTTGTTCAGCTTTTTTGTGTGTTTTCAATGACACTTCTAACACAACATCATGGAACTGTTTTCCTATAGCAAAAACATTCAAATTCTGAATTAAATTTGTTTAATAAAATGAAATATCTGTGATTAGAATTTGTATTATTTATTTACAAAATAAATAAAATTAATAATTTCTATTGCTAATTTTTACTAATAACCTTATAACTTTGGATTTGAGTTTAAATTAAACTTTAAATAGAAATGCATTTTCTTAAACAAATACTTAGTGACAACATAGAACTAGGTCCATAATACTATCATACATTGACATTGACCTTGGCAATGATTTTTTGGATATGACATCAAAATAATAAGCAAATAATAATCAACAAAAGCAAAAATAAACAATGTGACCACATCAAAGTGAAAAGCTTCTGTACAACAAAAGAAACAAACAAAAATATTAAAGGGCATATGAAATTGGGAGAAAATTTTCCAAACCATGTAAAATATTTCTAAACTTATAAAAATTATATTTAAAATGTATAAAGAACTCATACACCTCAATAGTAAAAAATTAAATAAATAAAATTTTAAACTTTGGTTAAAAAATGAACAACGGTCCTAAAAAGAAATTTTTCCAAAGAAGACAAAATGGCTAACAGGTATATGAAAGGTGCTCAATGTCACTCATTAACCAGGGAAATGCAAATCAAAACCACAATGAAAAATTATTACTTTGTACTCATTAGAATGGCTGTTATCAAACAGACAAGAAAGAACAAGTGCTGGTAAAAATGTGAAGAGAAAACCCTCATGCACTGTTGTCAGGCATTTAAGATAGTGCAGTTATTATGAAAACACTATGAAGGGTCCTCAAAAATTAAAAAAATTTGAGGAAAAATTAAAAACAAAACTGCCATACGATTCAGTATTTATTTGAATTTTAAAAAAATCATACTAACTAGCAAAAATATATGCTACCCCCACATTCATTGTAGCATTACTTACAACAGCAAGACACATAAGCAATCTAAGTGTCTGCTCTAAAGATATTAAAATGTGATCATTAAATCATATATATGACATTATTCAGCCATATTCCTCAGATCATGAGAGCCTTTACCTCTCTTTCTACTTCTGTCCAAGTCTTCTCATGTTTGTTTTCTATGTAATGTACAGAATTTTTGGTTGTATTGGGTTGGCCAAAAAGTTTCTTTAATTTTTTCTGTACAATGGCTCTAGTAGCGCTTAGTTATTTCTAATTACATTAGAAACAATTTTGTTAGATTGTATTGTGACAGCTATCTTATCAGCATGCATTTTAAAAATATATATCTTATTTATTTTGCTATTACAGTTTTCCCAATTTTTCCCTTTTGCCCCCCTCCACCCAGTACCCCATTCCCTCCAGCAATGCCCCCCTGAGTTCATGTCCATGAGCCATACATATAAGTTCTTTGGCTCTATTTCCTTTGTTCTTCTTAACATCCCCGTCTATTCTGTATCCATCAAAGTGTACTTTTTTCCTTTCACATCCAGACAATTCACCATTTAATTACTGCCTTCTGTCAGCTTCTCAAATCATTTTAATACAAAGTTTTCTTTTCATTGTTCCAAAATGCCTATATTAATTCAGTTGTTTAAAGAATTACTCTTTTAAGTAATATGAATTACAATATTACCAAACACATGCAAAAATACTTTACACCCACACATATTTTTACATATATTTAAAGTATATATTGGATTTTGAAGAGTTAATACAGAAAAATTTAAATATGCTAAGTGCTTACATAATTATTACATGCTAAATGATAGTATTTAAGATATATTGTAGCAAAATTAAGCAAATTTTTTCTTCTTTAATACTTATTTTACTCTAGAATGCTATTTTTGTGAAATATATCACAGAAAAGGTGTATTGCAGAACTCACTTTTATGAAAGTTGTCCTAGAGACAGTGCCAAACCCAGAGTAATAAATGAATTTGGTTTTTGAGTCATCTAGATCTTCCCCATTCCCATAATACAACTCAACTTTATTTTAAGCTACCAGAAATACAACTTATTCTTTTTGGACTTTTCCATCTTAAATAGTAGCTTTGTTTATTTATTTATGTAGGCTGTGCACAGGTCTTATTTCTTTCTATACCCTCTGTTTTTCCTCTACATGGGTTTTATAAGTTGAAGCCTTCAGAAATAATGGTACTTGCAGTGCTCAGCCAGTCCCCAGAGTAGAAATTATTATGTCTACTAAGTTGAGGTAAAAATAAAAAGCCCTAAGATTTAAATAATTTTGTATAATAGTATTCTAGCTATTTTTTGAACTTGTGGTTGACTTCTTATGTGGTCCTAAACTAACCACTGAACTATTTAAGAGTCTGTTGAGGTAGAAATTAGGTATGTTCACATTTCAATAATAAAGTTTACTATACCATTCATTCCTTTTCCCAAGCATCCCCAGTTTAGGGGCCTTCATAACTGGAAATGTATATTTCCACAATGTAGTTGAAAGGAATCTCATCTAATTTACATGCTAATATGAGAATATATTTTATCTATGTACACAAATCATATAGTTTAGTAGTTTGCAACTTCCATCCAAATTGGTCTTCATTCTCAGCATCTTTTCTAATCTAAAGAT
The DNA here is from genome assembly GCA_004026585.1 of Noctilio leporinus. Classification (NCBI taxonomy): domain Eukaryota; kingdom Metazoa; phylum Chordata; class Mammalia; order Chiroptera; family Noctilionidae; genus Noctilio; species Noctilio leporinus. Next base: position 26,500 of record PVIW01010893.1, on the reverse strand, counting down.
TAACTGATGTCACAACACACCCATGACCAGTTGGTTGCTATTTAAAACTTTAATTTCTAACCAACTCTATATATTACACACCCACAAATAAGCACATATTTTGTAACAGTGAATAAGAAAGATAGCATGTCTTCTATGTAATATACATCCACATTTTCTTACTTTTTTCTTCTTCTTTAACTGCATTCAATTTTTCTGAGTTATTGCAAGTAACCTGATTTTCCCATATTGTGAAATAATTCCAATCTAAGAAAACTTGACCTGCAGTAATGCAGATACAAATAATATACAAAATTTTACCTTATTTAGTAAAATCTATTTATAACAAGATCACTTTAAAGCATTCATAAAAGTTGGTTCTTATCCATTCAGCTACCCTATCTTTTTTTTTTTTTTTTTTAAAGTGGGTCTTCCAGTAAATACAGGAAGACCTACTAGACAAATTCAAAAAGAGCTGTAAGCACTTTGCCCTATCTTTTAATTGGTGTATTTACTCCTTTTATCTTTGTACCTGTGTTCCTGTCTTTCTCTGTTTCTTCATCTTCTTAAAGCAGACCTTTTAGCATCTCTTGCAATGCTGGTTTGGGGGAGATGTATTCTTTTAGACTTCTTTTGCCTGGGAAACTCTTTATTTCACCTTCATTTTGAATGACAGCCTAGCTGGGTAGAGTATTCTTGGTTGCAGGCCTTTGTTTTTCATTGCTTGAAATATTTTTTGCCATTCCCTTCTGGCTTGTTGTGTTTCTATGGAGATATCAGCTGATAACCTTATGGAAGCCCCCTTGTATGTTATTAGCTGTTTCTCTCTTGCTGCTTTTAGGATTCTCTCCTTGTCTTTGAAATTTGCCATTTTCATGATTATGTGTCTTGGAGTGGGCCTGTTTGGGTTCATCTTCCTTGGGACTCTCTGTGCTTCCTGAGTTTGCATGACATTTTCTCTTCTCAAGTTAGGGAAGTTTTCTGTCATTACTTTTTCAAACAGGTTTTCTATTCCTTGTTCCTCTTCACCTGGCATCCCTATGATATACATGTTATTACATTTCATGTTGTCCTGCAGCTCTCTTAAAACCTCTTCATTCTTTTTCAGTCTTTATTCATTTTGTTGCACTGCCTGGGAATTTTTTTCTACATTGACCTCCAGCTCGATGATCCAGTCCTCTGCTTTCTCTAGCCTGCTTTTGATTCTTTCTACTGTGTTCTTCAATTCAAAAATGGTATTCTTCATTTCTTTCTGGCTCTTATTGATGGTTTCTAGGTCCTTTTTAATGCTGGTGTAGTTCTCAGTAAGTTCCTTGTAGCTTCCCTGAAGTTCTTTGTAGTTTTCTTTGAACCTTGCTGAGATCATTGAGCTTCTCTATCATCATTATTTTTAATTCCATGTCTGATAGGATGCTTGCCTTTATTACATTTTGCACTCTTCCTAGGGGTTCCTCCTTTCCATTTACTGAGGGTTTATTTCTTTGTCTCCCCATTTTAGGTGGTTCTTCTTTGTTTCTCCTTCTTAGATTGGTCTGCTTTGACTTACTGTCTTAGTGGTGTGACCTTCTGTGGTATAGAGGTGCACTTTTTTTTACTTCCTGGATCTGTGCTTGGTGACATCAGCTCGTGTCCCAGTCTGGGCCTAGTCGGCCAGTTGGGGAATATCAGAGATCCACTGTCTTTGTCTCCTTTAGTTGTCCAATCAGCCTGTGGTAAGGGGTCAATTTTAGGCACCTCTGGGTGGAGCAGATGAATTCAGTTGTTAATCTAATCAACGTGTGATCTGAAGTCAGGTTTAGGTGCTGCTGGGTGGAACAGATTAATTCCTATGGGTGGGGCTGTGGCTTCCCCTCAGGCTCTCACCCTTCTATGAGTGCCTTTTCCATTAAGGAGATCCTGGCAACAATTTTTTTTTCAGGACTCTTTACTATCCACTACAACCTTCCTTGTCTTGATTCTAATTCACTAGCTGAAAGATCTTGTCTGTACAAACAGTGAACATTAGAGTTGTCCAGAAATTTCAAAACATGCAACATTACTCTCAATTTAACAAGACCTACTTTATTTTATATTAATCTGGTTGCTTGCCAAGAATGGAATGGAGTACGGCTACATTCACTGAACTCTTCTATTCTGGACTTCAGATAGGCCTTAGCTACCAACTCAGCTACCTCTGCAGGTACCCAACACTTTCTCCTCCCAATCTGGTCTCTCTTATACTGCTTACAACATGCAGAACATTGCTATTTTAGAATGACTCTCACACCTCTACTGTAATCCTCTTTTCAAAGTTCAGCATAAATGCATATACTTACACAATCCTTAGAGATATCTGTGGACCTTTAACTAGAATGATGCAATCTACATAAACCAGCTTTCATCAGGTAAATTTATATAGTAAGCCCTAAAATTACAGCACTCATTTCTTTGAAGATTGTTCACTCTGAAATACAATTTGTAAAATTCTATTTCATTTTTGTTAAAAAAATTAAAAACTCAACTCCTGCAAAGAATTTGTTTTATGTTTAAATTTCAAGAAATGCCTAGAATTAAAAAAAAAAACTAAAAAAAAAAAACTAAAAAATACCTCATCCCACTAGAGAGAAAATGTGATAGGTTTCATAATACCCAAGGAAAATTATGTTCTCTGCTTTTACTCTGTAAAGGGTATAAAATAAATATTATAAATGGTGAGAACATGGAAAGATGTTTCCTTGTTCTATTTTTATGTCTCTAATCTCAATTATTTCTAGCCTATTACACATCTGTTTTACTTAATGAGTATTTTTTTGTTTTTTGTTGTTTTTTTTAATTTTAATTTTGTGTCCTGGCTGGTGGCTCAGTGGATTGGCCCTGGCCTGCAAACCCAAAGGTCACTGGTTTGATTCCCAGCCAGGGCACATAACCAGGTGGCAAGCCAGGACTCCAACCAGCTCTTGTAGCTGGAGGCAGGTGAAAGGCAAACACACATAGGTGTCTTTCTCCCTCTCTGCCTCTTTCCCTTCCCCTCTCTCTAAATAAAAAGTATTTAAAAATAAAAAAAATATATAAAATATTTTTAAAAATACACAAATAAACATCTTTGATTATTTTTAATTAAATTAAAAATATGAACCAAGGGCAAAGCCTGAAGTAGTTATAAGGATCCAGTTGGAGAATCCACAATTATTGCAAAAAAATAATTATGCAACAATGACCTGCAGTGTTTTTCATTCATTGTCTTATCAATAAATACTTAATGACTAGCCACTATAAATAATGCACACTGGATATAGTGACATAATACAAGGATAAATCAGGGTATAAGAAGTTTAAAGCTACTAGAAAAGATAAAACAATGAAACTAGATAGATGGTGGATGGATGAATGGATGGATAGAGAGATGGTGGATAGATGAATGAATATATGGATGGATGGATAAGTAGATAAACAAGATGCAGAAAGAGACAGAGGGATAACATATAATACAAGAGAAAAGAGGAAAAATTGAAATGATGGAAAGTGTTATGGGAAGTCATGGGAGAATTTTTATTACTGTTGGTAGGAAGTTGTGATCCAGAAGGAGTAAGAAGACATGATTTATACATATGGTAATGAGAAGTACCCTTTTGGAGAGACTAGATGGAGTTAGAAGGAAAGAAAAAATAGGAAAGTTTACAAAGCAGGAAAGTGTAAATTTCTATAGGGAGGGGAAGTAGTTCAATTTGGCAGGAGCACAGAGAATAGAAGGTAAAGGCAAGAAACAAGATTAGCAATGTAATTCAAGGGAATTTTCATTCCAGGTGTAAAATTACATAAAAAACCATCATCAGAAACATATCTTAAGTGAAACAAATATTTTTTAAATTTAATTTTATTGTTGTTGTAGTATATCCATCCCCTTTTTACCCCCCTCTGTCCCCTTCCCCACCCATCCACTCCCCCCAAAGTTGAAACAAATATTTTATTTCTATTACATTTTAGTGTAACTATTATAATTCTAAACTTTCTATGTAAACTAACTAGGCTTGTGAAAACAAATACTGGGACATTTTTTAAAAGATTTTATTTATTATTTTTAGAGAGAGGGGAAGGGAGACAGGCAGAGAGGGAGAGAGACATCAATGTATGGTTGCCTTTCACCTGCCTCCAGTTATGGACCTAGCTGGAGACCTGGCTTGCAACCTGGTTATGTGCCCTGACTGGGAATCAAACTAGTGACCTTTGGGTTCCCAGGCTGACACCTTATCCATTGTGCCATCAGCCAGGGCCTTGGGACATTTTTTTAAATAAAAATTATTCAGCTATAACCTCAACACTTCCTTGTGTATAATTCCAAAAAGCAGATTTTCTCTGGTTATTTAAATGATAATTAGAAATAATTTTCCAATTTCACAAAAAAATTAAAGATTTCAAGCCAGAGAAAATGCCAAGGGCTAACTAGAAAAATAAGCACATACACAGAAAAAGGAGAGAAAACAGAGGAGACAAATCAATATTGATCTGGAAGCCAAGAAGCTGTCTGAAGAATTTCTGGTTTATGGTGTATTTCATCCTGTTTTGAAAATTGGAAGAAATAATAGTGTAGTGCACAAATCTGTGCAGATACATTTTTATTGCAGCTTAATTTTTTTTTTTTTTTTTTTTAACCACCAAAGCCAGAGCAAAAAGACCATAACCTTTCTCTACCCTCCTCTTTGAGCACATGTGTGAATGGAGCTGTAAAAGAGGTACTGAAAGCTGATACTTGGCAGCCAGTCAAGATCACTCCATTTCTGAAATTAAATGCCCTGGCTTCTTGGAGAATGGGAGATGTGGGGACAATCAGAAGACTGCTGCATTATTCCTGCAATGATAAGCCAGATGGTTTTAAAAGTCAAATGCTCCACACATGAGTAAGTAGCTGCTCTAAACAAATTACTTTGGGGCCCATGAAGTGGAACCTGAGCTGTATACACCACTGGAATACTTTCCACTGCACCATCAATCTGAGAGTAAAATACTTGCAGTTCATTCAACATTTTCCCTAAGGAAGAGCCATGATGGCACAGCATTCATAGCATCTTTAGGAAAAGCATAATATAATCCTCAGTGTGCATAGGGTCCCAAATCATGGGTGAGAAATCTTTTCATTTATTGAGGTGGGTACCAATAAACCAATGTCAGGTATGTATAAAATTAATTGCTCCTCATAAAAGGAAAGCAGCGTGGCTTTAATGAAGTATATATAGATTCTAGAGCTAAAGTAGATTTAGTGGAGGCATGGGGCCTATGAAACCCGAGCCATTTTGAACATCTCATGAAAAGGACTCTAATCATTACCACAACACATTCTGTCTGTCCCTGCACCTCATTCACTATTGCTGGACTGCCAATTAGGGTCTCCTAAGCTGCCAATGCCTCCATAGCCCTTTAAAGAAAAACAAAGCAACAGCCCTTTCTGTGTCATAGCTGAACATGGCAAGGGGCCAAGAGCTTCAGCTGATAGCATCTGTAAGTATAATTTAGTCAGGGTTATCACAAGAAACAGCACCAATAGGATATACCTAAAAAAATATTTACTCCGTGATCAGTGCCCATGATTACGAAGGCTGAGACTGGCCATAATATGCTGCCTGCAAGCTGCAGAACCAGGAAAAGTGGGGCATAATTCAGTCCAGGTCTTAAGGCCTGAGAACCAGGAACTCTGAGATCCAAAGGCAGGAGGAGTAAATGTCGCAGCTCAAGTAGAAACTGAGAATTTACCCTCCCTCTATGGTTTTGTTCCACTTAGGCCCTCAATGTATTGGATGATACCTATCCATATTGGTGAAAGTAATCTTTATTTCATCCATTTAGACATTCAAAAGCTGCTCTCTTCTGAAAATACAATTACAGACACACCAAAAATAATGTTTTACTGGCTACCAGGACATTCTTTGGTGCAGTAGAGTTGACACAAAAACTGAACCATCACAGCATTCCATTCTTAAATAAACATAAATACACAGGACCATTTTCCCTAAGAGATGAACCTGACACCCAGGCCTAAACCATGTGCTCAAAAGTCAGCTACCCATTCCTTTTCCCAGAAAACATACTGCCCACCCTTCCAATTGAAGGTGTCAGTTCTCTCTCCTGCTTCTGTAGAGTTTTCTGTAGAACTACATTGTTTCTTTGATGCTTCCAAAAGATTTACTTACTACCACAGCACCACTACTGGTGGAGATGTTGTCATGCTTCTCTTGTCCCTCTGGCAAGGGGTAGCAAGCTCCCACCACAAGACCAGCTCCAAGCCTCTCTGTCTCAGTACCTGAGTCAAGAAAATGTAGAAGCATCTTGAGCCTCCTAATCCCAAGGCCTGCCTTACATCTTGCCCTACTTTTAGGATGATTGCCAGTTCCTTCAGGGGAAAACCCATCACTACCTAAAATTAATTATAAGTAGGCTTAGCGTTCAGGAAAACACCATTTCTCTCCAGTTTGTTCTAACTGAAGTCAGGATGTCTTGAAATGGCCAGATCAGCTGTATAGCTATCATACACACATTCAGGGTTTGAAAGTTTGTCCTAGGACACTGGAAATGCTGGCTATGGCCTACTGGGGATATCTAAGTGTGAGATAGGTTCATCCAACAAGATGTCAGAAACTTTTTAGGACCGTGCAAAATTTTTCAGGAACAAAATTTTATTTCTGACAAGTTTCTTCTGTGTAACTCACTCCAACCCCTGTGTGCAACTAGTAATGATTACCTACCTATTTTGCATGGTGATGAAAGAATCAATAGACAGATTGAAAAGACACTGAGGATTTTGGAGCTTATGAAATATTTGAGAAAACTTGTTTCATAGTCAGCTGTGTCCTAGCAATTACTGATACCCAAGTAGCCCTATAAACTCTGCTCTGAGATCCTGCTGTCCAAAGCTCTCTGTGTTCCTTACCTCAGCCCTGTGACAGACGTAAAACTGTACCAGTTCTCTTCACTAGAACTCCAACTTTCAAGGTGAGTGTAAAGATTTTAATGGGATAATGTGAGCACAATTATTTACCAATGCTTCAATCATATTAGGTGGCAATAATCGATTTACCTTTTCCTCCAGGTGTTAAATTCTAAAGATTCTTGTTGAACAAATTTTAAATTATAGTAGATATTTATAGTTTATTGGAAATTCAGATATGTTATATACCATTCTGAGTTTATGAACATTTTGACATTTACACTTATTTCATCATCCTAAAAAGCAACAAATATACTCATTATGTTCCTACACCTTACATCACCTCCAAATCTGAGTTCAAAAATGAGTATAGCTTCAACAGTGTGCATTTACAAGGTATATATATATATATATATATATATATATATATATATATATAGTAGGAGGGCTTCAGCAGAACATCAAACTCAAAATAGCTTAACATAAGGAAAACTATTCCTTATGTATGCAATAAGACTGGCTCCATAGCTTTCAGAGAATTGCTGAATTAAGAGCTGGTTTATTTCAGTAACTTCACCAAATGACTCAGGTTCTTTCTATTATTCTATTTGAACATCCTTATCACCTCTGCTTTGTCCCCAGACTGGCTGCCCTTTGGTGCCTGGGTGGCCTGCAGTTTCATGAGTCACATCTAAGAACAAAAATACCTTTTCCTTGTGCCTTTTTAAGGCAAGGAGTCATTTTTCAAAAGTTGCAAGTAAACATACCTCTTATCTCTTTGGCCAGAGCTGAATCACATGAATCACTTTTACCCATTTTCTTTCTTTTATCCATTTTCTTGACCAAATGCATTCATTCATATGATCTGAAAAATCAAATTGAGTGGAGAAATTAAAACTCCCTTGCCCTGTGCCTCCCGATGTCTAGCTTTTCATACAGCGATAACACAATTTAAATTTTAAAAATATCTCTAAACTGTGTTTTTGATGATTACCTTCAGTCTTTAAATAATCTGTTTTTCCAATATAATTATTGATTCATTAATTTGAAATAACATCTGTTGACACTTTATTCTGACAAAAGGTTTAATTCTCTTATATTATCCCAGGCCTTCCCTTTCTCCTCCTGCCATTAAGATTTTTCCCTCCTTATAAAATTACTTTTGTGACTTTAAATAAATGTTTATCACTGTATTTCTTTATGTAGCAACAATAGGCAACATCTCTTGCTTTTTAAGCTGCCAAGGTTGATAATATCCTCATTCTTTTCCAAGGCCATAACTGTCCTCTGTGCTTTATCTATAATTTAATTATAGAAGTAGAAAGTCAATTAATCATCTTTTGTTTGTTATTCTTCTGTAAATCCTGTTCACTGCAAAGCCAAGTAGTTGGTTATGACTGACTTTGCTTTTTTTTTTGGTATAGTTTTTTTTCTGAATGTTCTATCTTATTTCTCACACTGCTGCCTTTATTATGTTACTAAGTAGACCTACCTTCTCAAAGATAATATCGTATCTATGAAATGTCTTTTATCTTTTTTTCCCTAGATGCCCTCCTCCTGGAGCAAGCCTGCTCTTTCACTTTTTCCTGAACTGCTAGTGTTCTCTATGCCTACAACAAAGCTGCCATCCTGGGACTCCTATTTCCCTCACCTTCCCTCAATCTGCCTTTCTCCTTAACTTCCACAACTACTGCATTCTTGGCTAAAGCAGATCCTCAAACAATGTCCTAAAAAAGCTGAAGGGATAGAGAAATATCTCAGCAGCTGGGGGTTCCACTTGAGAAGGTGGGTTCTAAACCCCTAGCTGGGCTTCCTAGCCTACAGCAACAAATCTGAGAGTAAAATAGCATCCAGCTATGAAAAGCAAAAAGCCACCAGGTTTATCAGTCTGAAAGAGACACTGAGTCTCAAAGGGATCATACACAAAAATACATTGGCACCTACTTACCCTGATCTCCAGAAGAGGGAGGGCAGAGTGGACTAGAGATGCTCAAGGACAGTTTGGGATGGTAGCTTTGAGGAGAGAAGTAGGGAGCAGCCAAAGAAATCCCAATGCTGACCCATTCCCCATATAACAGGCAGACCACTCTTCTCCAAATGGCAGTAGCCTGAGGGGAAGTGATAGCCCCACCCACAGGAATCAATCCACCCTGCCCAAAGGTACCTAACCCTGCCAGCAGATCACAGATTAATTGGATTAACAAAGACAGTGGATCTCTGATAATCTTCAACCAGCTAACTAGGCCCAGACTGAGATACAAGTTGATGTCACCAGGGGTAGATCCAGGAAGTAAAGAAAGTGCACCTCTACATGTAAGAAGATCACACCATCAGGACAAGAAGTCAAAGACCAATATAAACAGCAGAAACAAGAAGAGTTACCTAAAATGGGAAGAAAAAGAAACAGTGAATCACCTAAACAAAAGGAGGAATCCTCAGAGAGACTGCTAAATTAGATAGATTTCTCTCCTTAACATCAGGAGAGAAAAAGTCATGCAAGTTCAGGAAGCACAGAGAGTCCCAATGAAGATGAATCCAAACAGGCCCACTCCAAGACTCATCATAATTAAAATGGCAAATTTCAAAGGCAAAGCAGCAAGAGAGAAACTGCTAAAAACATACATAGGGGGATCCAATAAGATTTTCAACTGATTTGTCAACAGAAACACTATAGGCCAGAAAGGAATGGCAAATATATTCCAAACAATGAAAAAACAAAGGCCTACAACCAAGACTAATCTACCCTGCAAGGCTCTCATTCAAAATGGAAGGTGAAATAAGGAGTTTCCCAGACAAAAGAAGTCTAAAAGACTATATACAAATCAGCATTGCAAGAGGTGCTAAAAGATTTGCTTTAAGAAGATGCCAAAACAGAGAGAGACAGACAGGAACACAGGTACTACAAAGGGAAAAAAATGACAATGAATAAGTATCTATCAATAATAACCTTAAATGAAAATGGATTAAATGTACTAATCAAAAGATATAGGATAGCTGAATGGATAAGAACCAACTTTAGCTTATAAGTGCTTTAAAATAACCTTGTTATAAGTAGATCTGTGGTATCTGCAAGTTTTCTTAGATTGGAATTATTTTCTAAGTTGGGAAAATCAAGTTACTTGCAATAGCTTAGAAAACTTGAATGCAGTTAAGGGAAAAATAAAGTAAGAAAATGTGGATATATATTACATAGAATACATGCTATCTTTCCTATTCACTGTTACAAAATGTGTGCTTGTTTGTGAGTGTGTAATATATAGATTTTATTAGCAATATATGTTAAATATCAAACAACTGGTAGTTGGTGTGTTAAGAAATTAGTCAATCGTTAGGTTAGAAAAGATACTGAGAGTGGAGAAGACTTATTTGGGATGAAAGTTACCAACTACTAAACTCTATGATTCATGTACATAGGCAATATAGATTCTCATATTATCATTTAAATTAGATGAGATTCCTTACAAACAGATAGTGAAAATAGCCACTTTAACAATAAAGGTCCCCAAATTTCCTTGGGAAAACATATTAATGCTATAGTAAACTTCATTATTCAAATGTGAACATACCTAGTCTCTACCTCAAAAGACTCTTAAATAATTCAGTGGTTAATTTAGGACTACATAGGAAATCAAACACAACTTAAAAAAATAGCTAGGAAACTATTCACAAAATTATTTAAATCCTAGGGTTTTTGTGTTTTTAAACTTCAACTTAGTAGATAGCATAATTTCTACTCTGGGGACCAACTGAGCACTAAAGGGTGACATTATTTCTGAAGGCTTCAACTGGTGAAACATGTAGAGGAGAAATAGAGGTAATTGAGGAAAATGAGACCCCTTCATGGGAAAAAAAATCTACCACCTAAGCTGGAAAATTCCAAAAAGAATAAGTTGTAGTTCCAGTAGTTTAAAATAAAGTTGAGTTGTATTATCAGAGGGGGTAGGATCTGACTCAGAAACCAAATTCATTTTTTACTGTGGGTTTGGCAGTCACTAGGACAGCTTTCACAAAAGTGAGTTCTGCAATATACCATTTCTGTGATATATTTCACAAAAATAGCATTCCAGAATAAAATAAGTTTTAAAGGAAAAAATGCTTAATGTATTACAATATATCTGAAATATTATTATTTAACATGTAATAATTATATAAGCTATTAACGTATTTAAAATTTTTGTATTAACTCTTCAAAATCTAGCATGTATTTTAAATATTTGTAAAAATATGTATGTTTGTAAGTATATTTGTGCATGTGTTTGGTAATATTGCAATTGATATTACTTTAAAAAGTAATTCTTTAAACAACTGAATTAACATAAGCATTTTGCAATAATGAAAGCTTTGTATTAATATGATTTGAGAGGTTGACAGAAGGAAGTAATTAAATGGTAAATTGTCTGGATATGAAAGGGGGAAAAAAGTACACATTGGTGGTTACAGAATAGACAGGTGATGTTAAGAAAAAATAAAGGAAATGGTGAAGCCAAAGAACTTATATGCATGACATATGGGGGGAGCATTGCCTGAGGAAATGGGGGGTACTGGGTGAGGTGGTCAAAGGGAAAAAATGTGTACAACTGTAACAGCAAAATCAATAAAATATATTTTTAAAAAAGAAATAAATAAAATGTATATATTTTACTAATTTTTAATGGCATAAAAAACAAATTTTTATCTTCTAACTTACTGATTTTTCAAGGTTTACCTGATCTTACTTGAAGATATGACATTTTCCTACATCTCTGAGACCCTTAGTTATTTTACAGATTACTCTTTCACTTGAGTTGTCTTGATTTCTGTTAGAGTCATTTTTTTCCTTCTAATTTTTCTTCATCTTTTCTCATACTGTTGCAAACTTGCCTCATGCTGACTAAATGATCTGTTTATGGAATTAGAAGATCCATTGTCAGGTTTGACTTCAGAGTCTGTGGGCAGGTAGCTGGAAGCTGGGAAGGGCCAGAATGTGAGTGTCTTTGTGAAGCAGCCCACCTCTCAGGCTGACGTCCTCAGCATCTCTAATCCACTGCATCTGGGTATGGCCTGAGAGTCAGCATTTTCAGCAAGAAGCTCAGATGACAATGGTGCTAACCATCTGAGAACCTCACTTGGAGAACCATTGCTCTACAGCCCCTGCAAAGGAGAGTGGCTCCTGCCTCAGTGAACCCCATTAGCTCCACACTTTTAATGCCCAGTTTCCTTCCCTCTGCTTCATCTACCATCTGCCCTCTATGTTCTTTCTCCTTCCACATGTTGTTGAAATTTCCTCTTGACTAATGGTCCACCACCAAAACCCTTAAGTTTGGAGTAATACCTTGTTCTGTTGTTTTATGTCTTTGTTTGCATACTTGTTTTAATTTTTTACTATCACTTTAATAACGTTTGGGACAGAAGAGATTATAAATATATTCAGTCAGTCTGCCTTGTTGAGCCAAAGTCTCACCCTTCATGTTGCAATGCATTTGTGTGTCCCTAGCACTGTATCTGTCTGGGGGTCCCCTTTGTGATCTACAGTTCTCACTACTAACCATAATTTCCAAGTAAGTTTTTTAAAAAGTGATTCTGGTAAAAAAAAAAAAAAAAAAAAAATCAGATTTCTGCAATATATAAATGGTGGTATATGGGGAATAGAAGATATTTTTAAGTAACTCAAAAATAAAATGTGGCATAGGTGGGCTAGCTGTTTGGCAAGCCCAATTTCCCTTCTTCTGAAATACCCAGGGAGTCTCTACATTATAGTTCTTGATGATGAGCTGTGAGTGGGAAGGATGTATGTATCCTCAAGGCCAACATGGTTTTCCCCACCTGCTAGTGCAGTACAGAGTGCTCTGAGGACATAGTGGATGGCACAGCCACAAATGGAAGGAAACTGGGTCCTTGAATGACTCACCTAGGGGATTTGATCAAAAACAACTTCAGTAGATGGCTTACTATGTTTTAAGCCACTGAAATCTTATTATGGCAAGCTACTTTATCCTAATTAGTAAGTGAAATGATGAGAAAAGTCCCTCGAGTCTATAAACATCTTTGGGATAAATTACCTTTGCACTGGATTATTGTCTATATGACCTGTTTTATGAATGCTACAGATCTATATAGAATTTCACCATAGCAATGAGTTAGAGCATTTTCAATTGATGTACTACTTAATAGTTGGTCTTGTAAATCCAAAACAAAGTGTTCTTGTTTCATCTCAACTTTAATAAATAATGTCTAACATTAAATTATAATGATATGGGATAATAGATATGAAAGTCTTTCCAAAAATAAAAAATATCATCTAATGTCATAATAATTAACTCTTCTTAGAAGCAAGGGTGAATTTAAAAATCCTAAATTTCTCTTGGTATTAATTTATTAACTGATCATGTACATTTCAGACTCTTCCTCAACAGGGAGCAGATTCAAGATTTGGATATTTAAAAAATTAGCCTTTTAGCCAAATTCCTAAGTTAATGCCACTGCATTACTACAGGAAACTTTAAACTTTAAAGATTCTTTAAACTTTAAAACATGAGAAATTTTAAATAAACATCATTAGTGCTTTAACCTTTGGAAATTTTGAGACTCCAAATGGTAGCAAGTCACAAGTCATCTCAGATGATTGAGGCTAATCAGCATGTTTCCATTTTGATAATTGAACCACTGGCTTCATTCCACATGCCTAGGTGGGCCTCTCAAATATGAGTTGTAACTCTCCAGCCCTAACCTTCCAAATTAAGATATGCCAACAAAAAGACAGAAACAGAATTTTGAGAGCATTAGATCTTCTCTGGAGATGTGACATTCAATAGGGCATTTACAAATGCTAAGGTTTCTACATGTCACCTAATAAATGTATGTAATACAGATTATATATCACATTCTGGGAAGTGACACATAGGATGAGGGCAGAGAGTTTACATTTATTTGCTTGAAGAAAATTCAATGATCACCCCTAGTTTTCTATAAGACAAGTTTTGTATTTTTTGTACAACAAAGCCTTAATTATTCATGTCTTAAATCTACACCAAATGATTTTCAGAAGCCCTATAAAAGCTCATCCATTCAAACTGGGTCCACTTGTGATTATTTTGACAGGAGCTAGACTGGCATTTACTTTAGTGCTCAATGGAAGGGAAATAAAAATGTGTTGAGCAAAAAATACAGTTAGCAAATAGAAAAAAAATGATTATGTTACTTTTCAAACTTAAAAATTATAGGGACTTTATTAATATCCACCTATAGAACATAATGGATGAATTAGTAGAAATCATTCGTTTTAGGGTACTCACATAGGACCAGAAGAACATTCATTTAACAACATGCTAAGCTCAGTTGATGTTGCTGTGAATACTTAAGATGATTTAACATTACATGTTAGTAAAGTCAGGGCTTCTACATACCTGGGCCAAATTAGTTGTTCACTAATCATTATCTACTCAAGTTTAAACAATATCAAATATTTACTTTGTTCCACTGTGCTCATGGAGATAAGATAAAATAGGCTTGGTTCTTGCCTCAAAAACATGGAGTTAAATGGAGAAATTAAAAAGTGAAACAAAAATATGTAATTAACAATAACAGGCAACAAATGACATTCAAATGATACACCCAAGTCTATTCCAATGCAGCAGAGGTAAAGGTCACTTCAAGTGTCAGTTTTCTCAAGAGCTTTCTCCAAGTGATGCAATTTCAGCTACATCTCAAAAACATGAGATCTCAAAAGGGATGAAAAGCAGGGAGTCTACTTCAGGGGAACAGGATATGCCCATACAAAGACAACAAAGCCCAGGGGAAGGAACATGGCAGAGTAATGGGCAGCACTGACAGCTTTCTCAATCACCAGAGTAGCTGCAGAATAGGGTAAGGAACACAGGACATATGCCAGTCCCAGAGAATTAATGTGGTAAGCATCTAGAGTCCAAGATACACACCCCAGAGGCTGCAGAGAACTTTAAGTGAGTGGATATTTGAGCAGCAAACTCGGGAGGACTGAGGAGTTTAGCTCCCCGTAGGGGAGGAACTGAGCAAGTGCTGCGTTCCGTGGCTGAGACAGAGGAAGCCCAGCTCCCAGATCCAGTGCCTGGGGACAAGAGATCCTCTGCCAGCTGTACCAGGCAAGAGCGTGCAAAAGCATAGGGGCACCCGCAGAATAAAAGCAGAGCTGCAGCCACCATTAGTGGAGAGGGCAGCTCGCAACCTGTGCCCCTCCCACACAGCATTGCCTCTACACCCGAGAATTCTGCACACAAAATCTGTGTGAGAGACCATTGCACATACCATCAACAGTGAGCCACCTGCCCTCACAGCACAGGAACCCAGTGCCAGTGCCAGAGCCAGTGGCAGCAAGCCATCACCCTCCAATCTCGCAGTCCTGCCTACACAAAATCAGCAAGAGAGGAGAAGCCAGAGAGGAGAGCTGCTCTGCCGCAATGTGCCCCCAGTGGTGGAGCCCACCTAGGAGACTGCTCTCTACCACCCCAGGAGCCTGGAGCCCAGAGCCCTTTTTGAAGAACCAGTGGTTCATTTAACTACCCAAGTTCCTCTTCTTACTTTTGTTCTAAAGCCTACTTTTTCTCTTGCTACAACTCAATCCCATTCCTCATTCTAAGTACTCTTCCCCTCTCTAGCCTCTTAAAATCATTTTGTATGTGTGTGTGTGTGTGTGTGTGTGTGTTTTAGGTGCTACACATTCTTTTTTCTGTTCAAAAAATACACTTGTTCTTTCTTCACCTTGACCAATCAGTGCTCACTGAGAGTAGACAGGCAGGTGTGGCACCTTTACAAACTTAGTTATAAATAAATATAAGGGAAGTTAAAAATCATGTCCCCTTTCCTCCAAACATCTCACAATCTCTTTCTTTTTTACCTCACACTCCCATCTCACCTATAGGAAATATAGGTAAACTTATTCACCAACTGGATTCATATTTTTTTGTAATTTTTTTCCTTTTTTCACTATATTTTCTAAGTCAACTTCCTTATGGTAGTTTTTTTTTTTTAATAATGTAGGTTTGTTCCCTCACAAAATGTCTATATGTAGGTATATATATATATATATATATATATATATATATATGCAAGTTTAAATATATATAACTTCTGATTAAGCTCAATGCTGTTCACTTGCACTTTCTCACTGCATTCAGATCCTTCCCCCCTCATTCACACCTAAGACGTGGTTTGCTGTCTATCTCACAACCCCCTACCATTTCTCACTACTATCTTTGCTACTTCTTTGCACCTCTCAAAAACTATCCATATTTCAGTCAACTCAGTTATCTTTCCACTCTTATAATAGTCTTATTGTATTTACATCCTTATAAAAACTGGCTCATTTGCAGCTGAGGCTGTAATTAAGGTGGGGGTGATCTTTAAGGGTCTAGATAGATATTAAGCTAGTCTCATATGTAGTCAAAAGTGTGATTAAGGGTGTAAGAGATCTTTGAAGGTGTTGCTATTTTGCCTGGACTGGTGGTTCTATTTTAGGAGCAGCTCCATAACAGTATATGAGACATGGTAGAAAGAGTGTCTCTCAATCAGCCAGTTGGAGTGAAAAACCAAGTTGAGGAAATCTGGGAGACTGCACCACAGAACCCCATAAATTTCCTGCCACAGAAGGGTAACCCAGGAAGGCAGGGAGTCATAGCAGATTAATGTGAGAAACAAAAACAAGCAATAGCAGACACCAAAAATAAGGAGAAAAAGAAACAGTCCACTACTGAAAGGAAAGGAGGAATCCCCAGAAAGACTGCAAAATGATATACAAACAAGCAAACTATCAGACATGGAATTCAAAGAAATGGTTATAAGAAAGCTCAGTTAGCTGAATGAGGTCCAAGAAAACAACAGAGAACTCCAGGGCAACTACAAGGAACTTACTGAAAATTATACCAGTATTAAAAAGGACATAGAAACCATCAGTAACAACCAGGAGGAAATGAAGAATACAATTTCTGAACTGAAGAACACACTAGAAGGAATCCAAAACAGGTTAGAGGAAACAGAGGACCGGATCAGCAAATTGGAGAACATGGAAAAAAATAAATAAATAACCAGATAGTGCAACAAAATGAAAGAACAATAAAGAGGTTTTAAGAGATACAGGACATCATGAAATGCAATAATATTCATATCATAAGGATACCAGAAAGAGAAGAGAAGCAAGGGATAGAAAACCTGTTTGAAAAAGTAATGACAAAAACTTTCCTAACTTTATGAGAGAAAATGTCTCTTAAGTTCAGGAAGCACAGTGCCCCAATGAAGATCAACCCAAACAGGCCCACCCAAAGACACATCATCATTAAAATAGCAAATTTCAAAGAAAATGACAGAATCCTAAAAGCATCAAGTGAGAAATAGCAAATAACATATAAAGGGACTCTAATAAGGCCATCAAATGATTTCTCAACAGAAACAATACAAGCCAGAGGGAATGACAAAAAATACTCCAAGTAATGAAAAACAAAGCCCTGCAGTTAAGAATACTCTACCCAGCAAGGCTCTCATTCAAGATAGAAGGAGAAATAAGGAGCTTCCCAGACAAAAAAAGACTAAAAGGATACATCTCTACCAAACCAGCATTGCAAGAAATGCTAAAGGGTCTGCTATAAAAATAAGTAAACAAATAAAATGAAGAAACAAAGAAAGCCAAAGAGCAATACAGACATAAAGGAAGAAAATGGCAATGAATAAGTATCAATCAATAATAACCTTAAATGTAAATGGATTAAATGCACCAACCAAAGGACATAGGATAGCCAAATGAATAAGAAAACATGACCCACATATATGCTGTCTTCAAGAGACCCACCTCAGAAAAAAAGATTGACACAGATTGAGAATGAAGGGATGGAAAAATATACATCAAGCAAATGGACACGAAAAAAAAAGCTGGAGTAGCAATACTTATTTCAGACAAAATAGATTTTACAATGAAGGGCATAAAAAGGGACAAAGATGGACATTTCATAATACTTAAGGGAACAATCCATCAAGAAGAAATAACCCTGATAAATTTATACACACCCAACATAGGAGCTCCGAAATATATAAGAAAAATCTTGGAAGACTTTAAGAAAGATATAGACAGCAACACACTAATAGTAGGGGATTTGAATACCCCACTATCAAAAATGGACAGATCTTTCAAACAAAAAATCCCCAGAGATGTTGTGGCATTGAACAACACTCTAGAGGAAATGGACCTAACTGATGTATACAGAGTCTTTTACCCCAAAGAAGCAAAATGCACATTTTATTCTAATGCACATGGATCATTCTCCAAGATAGACCACATGGTATGTCACAAGACAAGCCTCCACAAATACAGGATAATGGAAATCATACAAAGTATCTTCTCAGATCACAATGGCTTGAAACTAGAAACCAAATGCAAGGGAAAAACCCAAAAATTCTCTAACTCATGGAGACTGAATAACATGCTTTTAAGCAATGAAGGGGTCAACAATGAGATCAAAGATGAAATCAAAAAGTTCCTGGAAACAAATGACAATGAGCACACAACAGCCCAAAACCTATGGGGTACAGCAAAGGCAGTTCTCAGGGGGAAATTTATAGCAATACAGGCCTTCCAAAAAAGGTAACAAGAAATTTATAAAAACAACCTAACAACAAAGCTGCAAGAACTAGACGAGCAACAACAAACAAAGCCCAGAGCAAGTAGAAGGAAGGAAATCATCAAGATCAGAGCAGAACTAAATAACTCAGAGATTCAAACTACAATTGGAAGAATCAACAGGTCCAGGAGCTGGTTCTTTGAAAAAAATAAACAAAATTGATAAGCCCTTATCCAGACTCATCAAGAAAAAGAGAGAGAGGACCCAAATAAACAGAATCAGAAATGAAAGAGGGGAAATCACAACTGATACCTCAGAAATACAAAAGATTGTAAGAAATTACTACAACAACTATATGGCAAAAAATATGACAACCTGGATGAAATGGACACATTTCTGGAAAGGTATAATCTACCAAAACTGAACCCAGAAGAAGCAGAAAGCCTGAATAGGCCAATAACAACTAGTGAAATTCAAGAAGTAATCCAAAATCTCCCAAAGCAAAAAAGCCCTGGTCCAGATGGCTACACACAGGTGAATTTTACCAAACATTTAATGAAGAACTAACTCCTATCCTCCTCAAACTATACCAAAAAATTCAGGAAGAGGGAAGACTCCCAAACTCTTTCTATGAGGCCAATATTATTCTAATCCCAAAACCAGGGCAAGATACAACTAAGAAAGAAAGCTACAGGCCAATATCTCTGATGAACATAGATGCTAAAATTCTCAACAAAATATTGGCCAATTGGAGTCAGCAGTATATTACAAAGATCATACACCATGATCAAGTGGGCTTCATCCCAGGGATGCAAGGATGGTACAACATTCGTAAATCAATAAATGTAATACACCACATCAACAAATTGAAAGATAAAAACCATATATTCATATCAATAGATGCTGGAAAAGCATTTGATAAAGTGCAGCAACCATTTATGATAAAATCCCTCAGCAAAATGGGAGTAGAGGGAGCATTCCTCAACATCATAAAGGCCATCTATGAGAAACCTGAAGCCAACATCATACTTAATAGACTAAAGCTGAAAGCTTTCCCCCTAAGATCAGGAACAAGACAAGGCTGCCCACTTTCTCCACTTCTATTCAACATTGTCTTGGAAGTTCTAGCTATAGCCGTCAGGGAAGAAAAAGGAATCAAAGGTATCCAAATTAGAAAGGAGGAAATCAAACTGTCATTATTTGCAGATGACATTATAGTGTACATACAAAACCCGATGGGCTCCACCAAAAACTTACTCGACCTAATAAGCAAATTTAGCAAAATAGCTGGGTATAAAGTCAATATCCAGAAATCAAAAGCATTTTTGTATACCAATAATGAAACAACAGAAATAGAAGTGAAAAAAAAAATCCCATTTACTATAGCAACAGGAAAAATAAAGTACCTAGGAATCAACTTAACTAAGGAGGTAAAAGACCTGTACTCAGAAAACTACAGAACAATGAAGAAAGAAATCAAGGAGGATACAAATAAATGGAAGCATATACCATGTTCATGGATGGGAAGAATTAACATCATTAAAACGTCCATACTACCCAAAGCAATCTACATATTCAATGCAATCCCAATTAAAATACTAATGACAGACTTCACAGAAATAGAAAAACTACTTCAAAAATTTATATAGAGCCAAAACACCCACGCATATACACAGTAATCTAGAGAAAGAAGAATAAGGTAGGAGGACTTACAATACCGGACTTCAAATAATACTACAATGCTACTGTCATCAAAACAGCCTGGTACTGGCATAAGAATAGACATATAGATCAATGGAACAGAATAGAGAGCCCAGAAATTAACCCAGGACTCTATGGTCAACTAATACTTGACAAAGGGGGAAGGAACATTAAATGGAGTAAAAACAGCCTCTTCAACAAATATTGTTGGGAGAACTGGACAGCAACATGCAAAAAGATAAAACTAGACCACCAACTTACACCATACACCAGAATAAACTGAAGATGGATAAAGGATTTAAACATAAGCAGTGCCACCATAAAGGTCCTGGAGGAAAACATAGGCAGTAAACTTTTTGATATCCTATGCAGAAATATGTTTACTGATACTTCACCAAGGGCAAAGGAAATCAAAGAACGAATCAACAAATGGGACTATATCAAACTGAAAAGTTTCTGTTCAGCTAAAGAAAATATCAGCAAAATTCAAAGGGAACCAACTGTATGGGAAAACATAATTGCCAATGATACCTCAGACAAGGGTTTGATCTCCAAAATATGTAAAGAACTTATGGGACTCAACACCAGGGAGACAGATAGACCAATTAAAAAATGGGCAAAGGACCTGAACAGACAACTCACTGAGGAAGACAGACAAAGGGCCCAGAGGCATATGAAAGAATGCTCAACATCACTAGTCATCAGAGAGATGCAAATTAAAACCACAATAAGATACCACCTCACACCTGTCAGAATGGCAATCATCAACAAATCAACAAACAGCAAGTGTTGGCGAGGATGTGGGGCAAAGGGAACCCTCATACACTGTTGGTGGGAGCGTAGGCTGTTGTAGCCACTGTGGAAAACAGTATGGGGTTTCCTTAAAAAACTAAAAATGGCCCTGGCTGGTAGCACAGTGGTTAAGGCGCCGGCCTGCAAACCCAAAGGTTGCAGGTTCGATTCCCCAGCCGGGGCACATAACCAGGTTGCAAACCAGGTCTCCAGTCAGGTCTGTGGCTGGAGGCAGGTGTAGCACAACCATACATTGATGTCTCTCTCCCTCTCTGCCTCACGCCCTTCCCCTCTTTCTAAAAATAATGAAATAAAATATTAAAAAAAAAAAAAACTTAAAATGGAACTGCCTTTTGATCCAGCAGTTCCGCTACTTGGACTATACCCAAAGAATCCTGAAACACCAGTTCATAAGAACCTACATACCACTATGTTCATAGCAGCACTATTTACAATAGCCAAGTGCTGGAAACAGCCTAAGTGCCCATCAGTGGATGATTGGATCAAAAAACTTTGGTACATTTACACCATGGAATTCTATATAGCAGAAAGAAAGAAGGAACTTGTACCCTTTGCAACAACATGGATGGAACTGGAGAGTATTATGTTTAGTGAAATAAGCCAGTTAGTGAAGGACAAATATCCTATGATCTCACCCATAACAGGACAATAATGAACAAAACTAACAACAAGCAAAACAGAACCAAATATATGAACACAGTGGATAGGCCTTCAGTGGTCAAGGGGAAAGGGGTTGGGGGTAGGGGGGAGACAGAGGCAGGGAAGGGGAGCAGCTTAGACAAGAACCTAGTATAAAGGAACCATGGACATGGACAACAGGTGGGATTGACTATGGGGGCAATGGTTGCGTGTGGAGGGGGACAGAAGGGAGCAAAAAGGGGATGAATGTAGTACAACAACAATAAAAAATTTTTAAAAAATAGAGATCAAAGAAGGAATCAAAAGTTTTCTGGAAACAAAAATGAATACACAGCACCCAGAAACCTATGCAATATAGCAAAGGCAGGCCTCAGAGGAACATTTATAGCAATATAAAATATAAGCCTACCTAAAAATGTGAGAAGAAACTCATAAAAACAACCTAACCATACAACTACAAGAACTTGAAAAGCTTCAACAAATGAAGCCCAGAGCATGTAGATGGAAGGGAATTATCAAGATCAGAGTGGAACTAAATGACATAGGGACTAAAAGCACAATTCTAAGGATCAATAAATCCAGAAGTTGGTTCTTTGAAAAGATAAACAAAATTGACAAGCCCTTAACTAGACTCATCAAGAAAAAAAGAGAGGGGGCCCAAATAAACAAAATCAGAAATGATAGAGGAGAAATCACAACCAAAACCACAGTAACACAAAGAATTCTAAAAAATTAACACATCCAACTATATGACAAGAAATTTGACGACCTGGGTAAAATGGACTAATTTCTAGAAATGTACAACCTACCAATACTCAATGAAGAAGAGGCAGAAAGTCTGAATAGACAACTAACAACTAATGAAATTGAAGAAGTAATCAAAAAACTTCCAAAGCACAAAAGCCCTGGACCAGATGGCTACACAGGTGAATTTTACCAAACGTTAAAAAAAGAGCTAATTCCTATCCTTCTCAACTTATTCCAAAAAATCCAAGAGAGGGAAGACTCCTGAACTCTTTCTATGAAGCCAATATCATTCTAATTCCAAAACACAGCTAAAAAATAAAACTACAGGCCAGTATCTCTGATGAATATAGATGCTAAAATTCTCAACAAAATATTGGCCAACCGGATCCAACAATACATTAAAAAGAGCATACACCATGATGAAGTGGGATTCATCCCAGGGATGCAGGGATAGTACGATATTCACAAATCAATAAATGTAATATACCACATAAATAAACTGAAAGACAAAAACTATATGATCATATCAATAGATTCCAGCACCCTTTTATGATAAAAATACTGAGCAAGATGGGAATAGAAGGAGCATACCTCAACATAATAAAGGCCATATATGATAAACCTGAAGCTAACATCATACTCAGTGAGCAAAAAATGAAATCCTTTCCCTTAAGACCAGGAATAAGACAAGGGTGTCCACTCTCCCCACTTCTATTCAACATTGTTTTAGAAGTTCTAATCACAGCAAGAAGATAAGAAAAAGGAATCATAGGTATCTAAATTGGAAAGCAGGAAGCACAACTGTCATTTTTTGCAAATGACACGATAGTGTACATAGAAAAACCCTATAGACTCTACTAAAATATTACTCAGCCTAATAAGGAAATTTGACAAAATAGCTGGATACAAAGTCCATATCCAGAAATTAAAGGCATTTTTATACACCAACAAAGAAAGGTAAAAATTTTAAAAAATAAGAAGCTAGAAAATAAATCCCATTTACTGTAGCAACAACAATGTCATATTTCACAGACCTAGAACAAATACTTTAAAATTTTATATGGCATAGAAAACAATCCCAAATAACTACAGCAATCTTGAGAGAGAAGGACAAGGTAGGAAGAATCACAATACCAGATATCAAACTATATTACAAAGCCATAGTAAACAAAACAGTCTGGTACTGGCACAAGAACAGACAAGTAAATCAATGGAACAGAATAAAGAGCCTCTAAATAAACTCAGAACTTTATGGGCAACTAATATTTGACAAAGGGGGAAAGAACATAAAATGGAATATAAACAGCCTCTTCATCAAGTGATGTTGGGAGAACTGAGCAGGCACATGCAAAAAAAAAAGAAAAGAAAAGAAAGAAAGAAAGAAAGGAACTAGACCACCAATTTACACCATACACCAGATAAACTCAAGATGGATAAAGACTTAAACATATAAAAGTCCTAGGAGAAAACATAAGGAAAAAATTGCAGATATCCCACACAGCAATATTTTCATGGATATCTCTCTCAGGGCAAGGGAAATGAAAGATGAAATAAACAAGTGGGATTACATCAAGCTGAAAAGTTTCAGCTTAGCTAAAGAAATCATCAGCAAAATGAGAAGGGAACCACCCATGTGGGAAAACATATTTGCCAATGACACATCAGACAAGGGCCTGATCTCCAAAATATACAAAGAACTAATACAACTCAATACCAGAGAGACAGACAGCCCAATTAAAAACTGGGCAAAGGGCTCATCACAGAGGCCACGTAAAGGACTCCTCGGAAAGCTGGTTGGCTTGGAGGAGTGGTGCCCGCCCCGGAAGGGCAGGACAATGTAGGCGGACCCCGGACAGTGTTGACAGACAGGGGCGGCCTCCTCCCGGAACTGCGGGGGCGGAGCCAGTCATCACAGGGACCAGCGAGGTTTCGGGCTACCCTGCAGGGGTGCTGCGTGCTCGTCCTGGGCAGGAACTTATGCCAGGAGTGGGAGGGGGCACCCTGTGGGCTCCAGAATACCGGCAGCCCTAAAACCCAGCCAGGCTGCAGAAGGCCCAGCCTACCTGGGGGCGGACACTCAGAATCAGCCCTGACTGTGACAATCAGAGGCCCTGCCACGCGCCAAGACCTGCTAGAATATAGACTATAGACTGTAAAGTCCTGACCAAGAAAAAGAGACAGCCTCAGGAAAGGGATTGCTGCTAATCTCAAGCACCTGAGTTATACCGAGAGCAATATGAACTATTAATCCCCAAAATATCCTTTGCAAAAGTTACTTCTCACATATTCTTAATCCCCCTCATACGTCAATCCACCTAAATACCCAAGACCCTCCCCCTACTCTCGAATTAAAGTCTACTCACTCTGTGGCTATAACGCATTCCTAGACCTCAATCTAAGTGTTCCTCCCTTCCCCAGCCACTTAAACCCTTTCTTTATTCTTTTCTTCCTTCCTCTTTTTTTATTATTTTTTTTATTTTTTCTTTTCCTTTTCTTCCTGGTAACACCCACAGGTTCTGGCTCCACCTGGACCAATCAGAAATCATAAAGGGGGAACAGACACCTAAAACCTGTCTTTATTAATATTGATTTCTCTTTGTCTTGTGACTTTCTCCCCCTTCTTTTTTCCTTCCTTCCTTCCTTCCTTCCTTCTTTCTTTCTTTCTTTCTTTCTCCTTTCTTTTCTCCCTGATAAAACCCACTGATCCTGGCTCCACCTGGACCAAACAGAGACCATAAAGGGTGAACAGACACCTAAACCTTTTCTATATTAATATTGATTTCTCTTTCTCTTGTGACTTTCTCCCTTTTTTTCTTTCCTTTTTTTCCCTCTGCTAAAAGCCCTCAGGTCCAGGCTCCAACTGGACTAGTCAGGGATTATTCAGGGTGAACAGCCATCAGAACCATTTCTTCTCAATATTATTATCATTTTCATTTATTTTTTCCTTTTGCATTTCTTTGTTTTGTTTTGTTTGGTTTTGTTTGGTTTGGTTTGGTTTTTTGCTTTTGGGTTTTTTTGTTTGTTTGTTTGTTTTTGTTTTTGTTTCTGCTAAAAGCCCACAGGCCCAGAATACAACCAGACAGCCCAAATAAAGGACACACCAAAAACAGCAAATGGAGAAAATCTGGGAGAAGGCAACATTGAACTCCACAAACCTCATATCACAGAAGTATGCTCAACTAAGGCAAGGGAGCAAAGCAGGTTAACCCAAGGAAAGAACATAAATAAATAAATAAATAAATAACAAGAACAGACACCCAAAATGGGGAAAAAAAGAATCAGTCCATCACCAAAAGGAAAGGAAGAATCCCCAGAAAGAACACAAAATGAAACATAGGCACCTGGAATATCAGATAAGGAATTCAAAAGAATGATGATAGAGAAGCTCAGTGAGCTCAGCCACATCAAAGAAAACTGTAAACAACTCCAGGAGAACTACAAAGAACTCCAGGGAAATTACAAAGAACTCCAGGGAAGGTACAAGGAACTTACTGAGAACTACAACAGCATGAAAAGGACATGGAAACTATCAATAAGTGCCAGCAGGAAATGAAGAATACAATTTCTGAATTGAAGAATACAGTAGAAGGAATCAACAGTAGACTAGAGGAGGCAGAGGAACGGATCAGCGAGTTGGAGTATAATGTAGACAAATACTCCAAGATAGTACAAGACAAGCAAAAAAGGCTGAACAAGACTGAAGAGGGGTTAAGAGAGCTGCAGGACAACATGAAATGTAACAACATCCATATCATAGGGATACCAGAAGGAGAAGAGAAACAAGGAATGGAAAACCTGTTCAAAAAAGTAATGATAGAAAATTTCCCTCACATGATGAGTGAAAACATGAATCCAGTTCAGGAAGCAAAGAGGGTCCCAATGAGGATCAACCCAACAGACCAACATCAAGACACATTATTATTAAAATGGCTAATTTCAAAGACAAAGAGAGAATCCTAAAAGCATCAGGAGAGAAAAGACATAACATACGAAGGGGCTCCAATAAGGCTATCAAATGATTATTCAACAGAAACAATTCAAGCCAGAAGGGAATGGCAAAAAGTATTTTAAGTCAAGGCAAACAAAGGCCTACAACCAAGAATACTCTACCCAGCAAGGCTCTCATTCAAGATAGAAGGAGAAATAAGGAGCTTCCCAGACAAAAAAA
>PVIW01010892.1:0-41069 GCA_004026585.1 Noctilio leporinus | reverse complement strand
GTGGATGATTGGATCAAAAAACTTTGGTACATTTACACAATGGAATTCTATATAGCAGAAAGAAAGAAGGAACTTGTACCCTTTACAACAACATGGATGGAACTGGAGAGTATTATGCTTAGTGAAATAAGCCAGTCAGTGAAGGACAAATATCATATGATCTCACCCATTACGGGACAATAATGAGCAAAACTAACAAGCAAAACAGAAGCAAGTATATGAATACAAGGAATAGGCCTTCAGTGTTCAGGGGAAAAGGGGTTAGGGGGAGCGGGGTGGGGGGAGGCAGAGGAATGAAATGGGAGCAGCTTAGACAAGAACCTAGTATAAAGGAACCATGGACATGGACAACAGGTGGGATTGACTTTGGGGGCAATGGGTGGGTGGGGAGGGGGACAGAGGGGAGCAAAAAGGGGATGGATGTAATACAACAACAATAAAATTTTTAAAAAACATAGAAATTGTGCATAGCTGTGAGAATATTAAATTGGTACAACTGATACAAAGTGCTTTATCAATATATTAAGTAAAATACCTAAACTATCCAGTGGTGCCACATCTGGGTATATACCCAAAAGAATTGAAAGCATGATATCAAAAAATTATTTGTGCACCCATGTTCATACCAGTATTAGTCACAACAGCCAAAAAGTAGAAGCATCCCAGATGTCTATTGATGAATAAATGGATAAACAAAATGTAGCCTATACTTATAATGGAATATAATTCAACCTTAGAAAGAAAGGAAATTCTGACACATGCTACAACATGGATGAACCTTGAGGACATTATTTCAAGTAAAATAAACAATCATAAAAGGTCAAATGCTGTATGATTCATTTTTATGAGTAGTTAAATTCCTAAGACATAAAATAGAATGCCTGGACAGAGGGCAGCAAAAAGGGGATGGATGTAATACAACAACAAAAAATTTAAATAAATAAATAAATAAATAAATAAATAAATAAATAAAATAGAATGCCTGAGGCCTATGGTAGCAAAAATTAGAAAGTTTTTTATTGAATAGAGTTTCAGCTGAGAAAGATGGAAAATTTTGCAAATGGATGGAGGCAATTAGTGCAGAACAATTTGAAAGTACCACAAACCTGTACACTTTAAAATGGTTAAAACTTTGTTACATATGTTTTATCCATGAAAAAGTTTTTTATCTTCTCATTCTGTTAGGTAGAAGTTTAGGAGAAGGAGGAAGGGTTCGAAGGGGTCCATATTATTTATAGAAAAATTTCACAAATAACTTGATTAACTTCCTTTGGCCACATATCTGTTTTTACAATGGGTAACAAGAGGTGATCTGGAGCAAGAAAAAATCTGAGTTAACAGACTTTCACATATACCTATGCTTATGAGCTCATGACCTCCCTTAAAATAATATGCACCTTCTCCCACAAAATCAATATGTAATTCCCTCACGCTAACCCACAAATTATATAAGTCCTCATGACAAAGAGACCAAGTGCCTATGTCTTTCTCACTCACTTAGGTTAGGCCTGTTCTCTTTTCTGAAAACATATTACTAATAAGAAACATGCTAACCAACTTGCTGATATTTAATTTTTCATGGTGTTGGCAAGAAGAACTGAGCCTCCCACATTTCAATAAATATTTTTAGTCTCCTTGATGAGCCCTTGGGAGTTTAGTAGTTAAAGGTGGAGCTTTTTACTCGTGGAACAAGTAAAGAACTAGTTAAATTACAAGGTGCTAAATGCTATAATAAGGGAAGAAAGGGCCTCCTAACCACCGGTCTGAGTATTTGTGCTTATTGGGGTAAGCAGTTAGGAAAAACTCACAAAGCTACTGAAGCCCAAGTTCAGAGTTGAAAGAGGGGGAAGTAGTCAACTGAAGGGATGAAAAGAGGCAGGAAGTATTTCCAGTGATGAATATCATCTGCAAGTGGGATAGAAAGAATGTAAAGTAATAGAAGTGCTGAGAAAGTCAATGTGGTTGTAGATTCAAGGGAGCTGAAAAATGGGGGACAATGGCAGATGGGAGACAGTAACATTGAGTAGAAGCATAAAATATCTTTTAAGTCAGGGTACATTTTGGGGCATGTCATCAATAATATTTCAGTGACAGGTTGACAGTTCACTTTCAATATGTTGTCTAGACAGGAAAGCAGATGGGTAAACACAAACCACAATTATTAAGTGTAATACAGAACTTGATCAAGATTTAGGTGTTCCAAATTACAATCATCTGACAAGGCAGTGTTATATTTTTCTTAAAATTTTTCCCCTCTAAATACTCTAGCTTCTTAAATTTGAGCTTTTCCCAACTCCATTTCTTTAATCTTCCCACCTATACACTCTCCTGTCTCTTCCCTTAACAGGTAAGATAGGGGAAGAGATGAAATACATCTAGTCATACACTTGTCTGGATATGGGAGAGTAATTTGTTTATGGGAGGATAGATATAGAGGCTGGGTAGGCTGCCATTAATTCACTTAAAATATATATTTATTGGGGACCTACTGGGTGCTTTGTACAGTGCTTATCTCTGATGATACAATAGTTAGCAAAAATGTGTCCCTTCCCTCATGGGATTGATTGTGTAATGAAAGAGAAAAATAATCAAATAAATCACCCAATGTGGCTACAAATAGTTATATAATTGTAACTATAAAGAAGTCACTCTGGCCTGTGAACCCAAAGGTAGCTGGTTCAATTCCCAGCCAGGGCATATAACCAGATTGCAAGCCAGGTCCATAGCTGGGGGCAGATGAAAGGCAACCATACATTGATGTCTCTGTCCCTCTCTGCTTCTCTCCTTTCTCCTCTCTCTAAAAAAAATAATAAATAACATTTTTAAAAAGTCACTGCTTCCTCTTAGAAGGGGAATAGAACCTCAGACCAGCACTGAACTCGAAAGGGTTGTATACAAGCTGCTCACCAGAGAAAGCTTTGTATAGCACATGGAATCCTCCGAAGAACAAGGTCAGGACACCTAATTAGCTGAGAATGAAAAAGAATGAAGTTGCTTGAAATGAGAAACCTGGCTTATCACTGGCAGTGACTATTACTTCCTTACCAACATTATCAATGATTCAAAGCGAAGAGTGCCAAACCTTGCTGGTATCTGGGACATTCTGGTATTTCTCCCTGCATAGTCAGGGTTTTGAGTGTGGATGTAAAAAAGAATCCAAATTCAGCTTTTTTTTTAATCAACAGATGAAAAATGTTTGACTTAAATCCAATCAAACAACAATAAAATAAAAGGGAAGTCTAGTAAAAATATAATACAGGTTAAAGATATATTATATTCTTAAATAATCAATTTCAATAGATAAGAGAATATATAAATTTGGAATTAATCTAAAGGAACACACTAAAAAATACAAGTGACCTGGCTGGTAGCACAGTGGATAAGGTGCCAGCTTGCAAATCCAAAGGTCGCTGGTTTGATTCCCCAGCCAGGGCACGTAACCAGGTAGCAGGCCAGGTTTCCAGCCAGGTCTGTGGCTGGAGGCAGGTGAAAGGCAACCAGACATTGATGTTTCTCTGTTTCTCTCTCTCTGCCTCTCTCCCTTCCTCTCTTTCTGGAAATAATAAATAAAATCTTTTTAAAAAGATACAAATGATGTATCATAGAACTATACGCCTGAAAACTATAATTTTATTTTTTATTTTTTTAAATTTTATTGTTGTATTACATCAATCCCCCTTTTGCTCCCCTCTGTCCCCCTCCCCACCCACCCATTTCCCCGCAAAGTCAATCCCACCTATTGTCCATGTCCATGGTTCCTTTATACTAGGTCCTTGTCTAAACTGCTCCCCTTCCTTGCCTCTGTCTCCCCCCTCCCCCCAACCCCTTTACCCCTGACCACTGAAGGCCTATTCACTGTATTCATATATTTGGTTCTGTTTTGCTTATTGTTAGTTTTGTTCATTAAACTATAATTTTATTAGCCAATGTCACCTCAATAAATTTAATTTTGTAAAAATAATAAATAAAATAAACTTAAAGAGTCAACCAAAAGAATAAAGTAAACAATAGTTTCAGTACAAATCCAGGTTTTAAAATTCTGTATTTACTATGAGAAAGACAGATACTTTCTTATATTTTTGTCATTGCACCCTGAATGATTTAGTAAGATATTTGGGGAGTAGGGGAAACAGGATTGTGGAATTGAATATTGAGATGTTACATAAAATACAAGGTCTGTCCAGAAAAAGTCCAGCCATTGTTAATATAATGAGAATAGTTTGCCTGACATCAGTGTAACCTGGCAGTCAAGGAGAGTGGACTGGAATGCACATTGGTGAACAATGACAACTTTACTATATTAGTCAGTAGGGGCAGCAGGCACCATTGAATGAGCATGTGTAGTGTGTGGCTACCACTTTCAAAATGACTGAGTACAGCAACCAATCCGTATCAAATTTTGTTAAGCTTAAACATTCCTTTATGGAAACTATTTGGATGATTCAGAAGTGTGCACCTACGGGCAACTGGTGATTGGTAGCTTCATCATGACAACATGCCTGCTCATATACCACATCTTATGCAATTTTTTTTGAAAAACATTAAATTACCCAATGACTCAGCCTCTCTACAGCCCAGATTTGGCACCCTGCAACTTCTGGCTTTTCCAAAAACTAAAATCACCTTTGAAGGGAAGATATTTCAGGCCATCAATGAGATTCAGGAAAATACTACAGGGCAGCTAATGGTGATTAGGAGCACTATGTGAGGCCCCAAGGTGCCTACTCTGAAGGGGACTGAGGCACCATTGTCCTATGAACAATGTTTCTTGTATTTTGTATCTTCTTCAATAAATGTCTCTATTTTTAATATTACATGGCTGGATACTGTCTGGATATACCTTGTACATATATTCTCTTGGGTAATGGCTATCACTATTTTTTTTTTTTTTTTTTTTTTAGAGAGAGGGGAAGGGAGAGAGGCAGAGACAATCAATGTATGGTTGCCTTTTACCTGCCTCCAGCTACATATCTGGCTGGAGACCTGGCTTGCAACCTGGTTATGTGCACTGGCTGAGAATCAAACCAGCAACCTTTGGGTTCACAGGATGGCGCCTTATCCACTGTGCCACCAGCCAGGGCAGTATTCTAATAATACTTTGGCAGCATTGCTGATACATTGTTACCAAACTGAGAATGCTCTCTGCTGATAGGACAAGTATAATGAGGCCACAGAATGATTGTGAAGACACAGCTGACTCCATTTTGAAAAGCAGACCCTATCTCGGAGCTTACTGGCCAGCTTAATATCTGAGTTAATGAGTGTGAAGAGCAAGACCAATAAAATGGCATTGGTCTGGTCAAGATAAAATAAATTATATAAAACAAAATGCAGTCACTCATGTAACCAAAATGGCTGCCTGTCAGTCATGACACTTTGGTTCAAGGGGGAAACTACCTAAGTCACACTAGCCTCATCTGGCAGAGAGCCACACCTGATCAGAGTAGACACATTTGGCAAGGTGACACACCTAAGATATCTTCACATGTGATGAGAACAGCTATATCTGCAGAGTAGGGCCACTCATAGATAGGATTCTGGGGGAATTCCCACTTTCCAGTAGGGGTACCAAGACACTAATAAAAAGACTCAGAAGAGTGGTGTAGACCACTTTCAAGGCTGATGAAGGCTTCAGACCACTGTTGATACAGCTGAACTCCACACACCAGAGTGCTGATCTCTCTTGGCATCAGTCACCAGAGGCTCGGTACTATTGGACTGAGGATTTTGTCTGCCCTGCTGCCCAACTAGCTCCAGAGATTCATGCAAGATGCTGATGACTCCTTTGCCCACTGTGTGTTTCTCATACCTGCTGACTGAGACTCTGGGATTTAGGTTCATTATTTCCCATTGATTGTTGTGTGTGTATTATATTTCTCTTAGAGTGTTAGAGTATGAGTAGGGATATTAATGTATGTTGATGTTCTACTTTGAGTGGGCCTGCATTCAATAAAAGCTGGGTGAATAGCATAATTATCTTGTATACTCTTGTCTAGGGCTTGGTGCCAGGTTTCTCATTAAGCAGCTATCTCAGAAGTTGCCTGGCTGACTTACAGGAAAGACTATATGGTGAATATACACTCATAACAATGAGCTAGGACATTTGACCCCCTCTCTTCCCCATGGTGGACCATGGAATGTGTAAGAGGTGTTGACTGCTCACAGAATTTCCATTACTCCTTCCTCTGAGGCAAGGAACCCTAGATGTTATCTCATCTCAGCCTAGTTCCAGAGCCTCTCAGTATCTGGCCTCTTGGTCCACCCCTGGCCACCCACTCATTACTTCCCTAGCATACAAGTTCAATTTTAAAAGGGAATAAATGAAGCTTACCTTGAAGGTGAAAGATGGGAAGATATGAATCCTATGGCTGCCCAGGACCCAGTTTGTATACACAAACACAATGTTATCCATTAAACTCTCTAAATAAAAAATCTAGACTTATCTGCTTCATTCTTCAATTTATTGGCTCCTTTGGCATTTGGGGGCCACTTTTAATACATAGCCTTTTCACAGAACAGTGGCTTAGAATGGTGAAGGTAATTGGTGACTTGGCAAGAGTAGTTTGGCAAGAGTGGAGGCTGATTGGAGCGCATCAAACATGTCAAAGGTAATAAAAGCCACTTTAAAAAATGGAGTCAGAGCCCTGGCCAGTGTGGCTCAGTTGGTTAGGCTATTGTCCTATAGCCAAAAGGTCACAGGTTTGGGCACATAAGTTGCAGATTCAACACCCAGCTGGGATGCATATGAGAATGCAACCAATGTTTCTCTTTCTCTCTCCTCCTCCTCCTTCTTTCTGTAAAGCAATGGGGAAAATGTCTTTGGTGGGGATATAAAAAATAAATAAATAAACAGATAAACAAATAAGTAAAA
The DNA here is from genome assembly GCA_004026585.1 of Noctilio leporinus. NCBI lineage: Eukaryota > Metazoa > Chordata > Mammalia > Chiroptera > Noctilionidae > Noctilio > Noctilio leporinus. The sequence continues at coordinate 34,198 of PVIW01010892.1, read as the reverse complement.
ATAAAATGGACCCAGAGCTGGAATCCAGAGGAACTGCCTTGTATGTCATACCTTAAAAACAGGCAAAATAATCTTTGGACTTGACCTAAAAAAACCTTGTTACCCAAAGAACTGTTTGCAAAGATAACAGAAAAGCAGGCACTATGGCTATCAAACTGACAACTATTAAACTGAAATATTAAAAACCACTCAGAATTAATAGGACTATATTATCTATACCAACAGAAATGCCTTTCTCCTACTGGTATAATTGTTTCCATTCCCTGTCTCTTAAATATTGCTTTTTCTTCTAAGTGGAACACTATTTGAGCTTTTACCTGAATGAGTGCATCCAAATAGCTACTCTTTTTTTAAAAGATTTTATTTATTATTTTTAGAGAGAGGGGAAGGGAGAGAGGCAGAGAGGGAGAGAGACATCAGTGTATGGTTGCCTTTCACCTGCCTCCAGCTACAGACCTGGCTGGAGACTTGGCTTGCAACCTGACTGGAAATCGAACCAGCTACCTTTGGGTTCACAGGCCAGCACCTTATCCACTGTGCCACCAGCCAGGGCTTCAAATAGCTACTCTTTAATTTCAAATAAATAGTGCTTCCTTTCACTTCGAAAGGAAGATGCAAAAAAAAAAAAAAAAAAAAAAATATATATATATATATATATATATATATATATATTTGATGCAAAAAGGAGGAGGGAAGGACTGCTGAAAATATTTCCCCAAATAAGGTTATAGATATAGAGAACTGAAAGAAATGGCCACAAAAGGCAGCAGAGATGGTTCATTTAAGGTTATCAAGCAGGGTGGGTGGGTACAGATACAGATGATGACAGCTTGGTAGATAAAATGGAAGCCTATGAGATTCTCTTATGGTTGCTACCATTTTATCAGTATTAACTGAGCAAAGCCCCATTTGAGAAAACATTAAACCAAAAGTCAAACCTCTCTTTTGAGGTCATGGAGTTGTAAAAATCTTATACAGGAAAATTGGGTGGGAAGGCCTTGGAGAAAGACTTTCTCTAGATAGAAAATGCCAGGATCAATGCTGTGCAGCAGCAACTGCAGGACTATGGTGCCATTATGCACCGTGCACAATGAAAGAGAAACAACATTACCATTTAGTTTTTACTTCATTCGTTTCTAGGTAAAGTCTCACAATTGCCAACCTTTTACTTAGACCTTGATTCTTACAATATAAAGACATTCTTTAGTTATTAGTGTTAAGTCTGACAAGTTGACCAGCTGAAGTACAGTACTGTACTTAATAATCTAAGGACTGTGAATCTCACTAATTTAAAATGCTACACAAGCCCTGGCTGGTGGCACAGTGGATAAGACACTGGCCTGTGAACCCAAAGGTTGCTGGCTTGATTCCCCAGCCAGGGCACATAATCAGGTTGCAAGCCAGGTCTCTTGCCAGGTCTATAGCTGGAGGCAGGTGAAAGGCAACCATCCATTGATGTCTCTCTCCCTCTCTTCATCTCTCCCTTCCCTTATCTCTAAAAATAATAAATAAAAACTTTAAAAAAATAAAATAAATAAAATGCTACACAAAAACTCATCAGTTCACAGAAATTAACAGCAACATCCTGAAACCTCAAAATGTTTAATTAGAAGGAATTAAAGTTGTCAGAATGTACTGTATCTAATCACTACCTTTCTTTAAGTAGCAAAGTTGGACAGATCATGGAAGGCCATTAGACTACTTGCCTCAAAGGGAAGCCTTTCAAACACCCAACCCATTAAGTCTAGAAGATTACACTTCCTCTAAGTTTAGATTTGTGCCTAAGTCTATTGACATCAAAAGAAAATCTATGTACATCAAAAGAAAAATAAATAAAACACTGTTGCCCGTAAGTAGTAGTATGTTAAATTTATCTGACATTTCAACTAAAAACATAACTCTATTAACTTATTCATAATTCAGCTGAGTTCAAATCTAAATGACCAAAATTGATAGAGTAGTTCTGCACGTCAACAGCTTAACCACATGGAGTCATATTTTTGAGGAATTAATGTTTATTTTCCACAAAGGAAAAGAGAAGTCAGTTGTGATTCTGCTCCAAAATATAAAAACTGTAGTTTGCCCCTGCAGAAAAAAAATCTATTAACATAAAGGTAAGACAATCTAATTCTACTAAACAACTGTTAATCATGTACCTCAGGGGTGGAAAATTTTTTCTCTATGAGGTGCCAGACAGTAAGTATTTTAGGCTTTGTAGGCCATGTATTTTCAAATGTACTTATTCAACTCTGCCATTATAAGGCAAGAGCAGTAAAAAGACAATACACATATAAATAGGTATGGTTGTGTACCAATACAATTATTTATGAACACCCAAATTTGAATTTTATATAACTTTCACATGTCATAAATACTGTCCTTTTGATTTTTTTCAATCACTTTCAAAAAATGTAAAAACCACTCTTAGCTTACAGAGCCAACAAAATATGGTAGAAGGCCAGATAATGCCTGCTCTATCTGATAGACAACTTCTTTTTTTTATTTTAGTTTACTGTTCTTGTATTACATCCATCCTCTTTTTGCTACCCTCTGTGCCCGTCCCCACCCACACGTTTCCCCCAAAGTCAATCCCACCAGTTGTCCATGTCCATGGTTCCTTTATACTGGGCTCTTGTCTAAGGTGCTCCCCTTCCTTGCCTCCGCTTCCCCCCTCCCCCCAACCCCTTCCCCCCTAACCACTGAAGGCCTATTCACTGTATTCATATATTTGGTTCTCTTTTTCTTGTTGTTAGTTTTGTTCATTATTGTCCTGTAATGGGTGAGATCATATGATATTTGTCCTTCACTGGCTGGCTTGTTTCACTAAGCATAATACTCTCCAGTTCCATCCATGTTGTTGCAAAGGGTACAAGTTCCTTCTTTCTTTCTGCTATATTCCATTGTGTAAATGTACCAAAATTTTTTGATCCAATCATCCACTGATGGGCACTTAGGGTGTTTCCAGCACGTGGATATTGTAAATAGTGCTGTTACGAACATAGTTGTACACAGCTTCTTATGAATTGGTGTTTCAGGATTCCTTGGACTCAGGGAGTAGAATTGCTGGATCAAAAGGCAGTTCCATTTTTAGTTATTTAAGAAAACCCCATACTGTTTTCCACAGTGGGTACACCAGCCTACATTCCCGCCAACAGTGTATGAGGGTACCTTTTGTCCCGCATCGTCGCCAACACTTGTTGTTTGTTGATTTGTTGATGATTGCCATTGTGACAGGTGTGAGGTGGTATCTATTGTGGCTTTAATTTGCATCTCTCTGATGACTAGTGATGTTGAGCATTCTTTCATATGCCTCTGGGCCCTTTGTATATCTTCCTCAGTGAGTTGTCTGTTCAGGTCCTTTGCCCATTTTTTAAATGGGCTGTCTGTCTCCCTGGTGTTGAGTCGCATTAGTTCTTTATATATTTTGGAGATCAGACCCTTGTCTGAGGTATCATTGGCAATTATGTTTTCTCATACAGTTGGTTTCCTTTGAATTTTGCTGACATTTTCTGTAGCTGAAGAGAAACTTATCAATTTGATATAGTCCCATTTGTTGCTTCGTTCTTTGATTTCCTTTGCCCTTGGTGAAGTATCAGTAAACATATCTTTGCGTAGGATATCCAAAAGTTTACTGCCTATATTTTTCTCCAGGTCCTTTATGGTGGAACTGCTTATGTTTAAATCCTTTATCCATCTTGAGTTTATTTTGGTGTATGGTGTAACTTGGTGGTCTAGTTTTATCTTTTTGCATGCTGCTGTCCAGTTCTCCCAACACCATTTGTTGAAGAGACTGTTTTTACTCTATTGGATGTTCCTTCCCCCTTTGTCAAATATGAGTTGACCATAGAGTCCTGGGTTAATTTCTGGGCTCTCTATTCTGTTCCATTGATCTATATGTCTATTCTTATGCCAGTACCATGCGATTTTGATGAGAGTAGCCTTGTAGTATTGTTTGAAGTCCGGTATTGTGGTTCCTTCTACCTTGTTCTTCTTTCTCAAGATTGTGGTGGCTATTCGGGGGTGTTCTTGGCTCCATATAAATTTTTGAAGTATTTTTTCTATTTCTGTGAAGTCTATCATTGGTATTTTAATTGGGATTGCATTGAATCTGTAGATTGCTTTGGGTAGTATGGACATTTTAATGATGTTCATTCTTCCCATCCACGAACATGGTATATGCCTCCATTTATTTGTATCTTCCGTGATTTCTTTCTTCATTGTTCTGTAGTTTTTTGAGTACAGGTCTTTCACCTCCTTAGTTAAGTTTATTCCTAGGTACTTTATTTTTCTTGTTGCTATGGTAAAGAGGGTTTGTTTTTTCACTTCTATTTCTGTTGTTTCATTATTGGCATACAAAAATATTTTTGATTTCTGGATATTGACTTTATACACAGCTATTTTGCTAAATTTGCTTATTAGGTTGAGTAAATTTTTGGTGGAGCCCATCGGGTTTTGTATGTACACTATCATATCATCTGCAAATAATGACATTTTGACTTCCTCCTTTCCTATTTGGGTACCTTTGATTCCTTTTTCTTCCCTGATGGCTAAAGCTAGAACTTCCAAGAAAAGGTTGAATAGAAGTGGAGAAAGTGGACAGCCTTTTCTCATTCCTGATTTTAGGGGGAAAGCTTTCAGTTTTTGTCTGTTAGGTATGATGTTGGCTTCAGGTTTCTCATATATGGCCTTTATGATGTTGAGGTATGCTCCCTCTATTCCCATTTTGCTGAGGGTTTTTATCATAAATGGTTGCTGCACTTTATCAAATGCTTTTTCAGCATCTATTGATATGATGATATGGTTTTTATCTTTCAATTTGTTGATGTGGTGTATTACATTTATTGATTTACAAATGTTGTACCATCCTTGCATCCCTGGGATGAAACCCACTTGATCATGGTGTATGATCTTTGTAATATACTGCTGAATCCGATTGGCCAATATTTTGTTGAGAATTTTAGCATCTATGTTCATCAGAGATATTGGCCTGTAGCTTCCTTTCTTAGTTGTATCTTGCCCTGGTTTTGGGATTAGAATAATATTGGCCTCATAGAAAGAGTTTGGGAGTCTTCCGCTTCCTGAATTTTTTGGTAGAGTTTGAGGAGGATAGGAGTTAGTTCTTCTTTAAATGTATGGTAAAATTCACCTGTGTATCCATCTGGTCCAGGGCTTTTGTGCTTTGGTAGATTTTGGATTACTTCTTTAATTTCACTAGTTGTTATTGGCCTATTCAGGCTTTCTGCTTCTCCTGGGTTCAGTTTTGGTAGATTATACCTTTCCAGAAATGTGTCCATTTCATCCAAGTTGTCACATTTTTTGTCATATAGTTGTTTGTAGTAATTTCTTACAATCGTTTGTATTTCTGAGGTATCAGTTGTGATTTCTCCTCTTTCAGCTCTGTTTCTGTTTTTGGGGGGCCTCTCTCTTGATGAGTCTGGATAAGGGCTTGTCAATTTTGTTTATTTTTTCAAAGAACCAACTCCAGGACCTGTTGATTCTTTGAATTGTAGTTTGAATCTCTGAGTTATTTAGTTCTGCTCTGATCTTGATGATTTCCTTCCTTCTACTTGCTCTGGGCTTTGTTTGTTGTTGCTCCTCTTGTTCTTGCAGCTCTGTGCTCAGGTCATTTTTGTAAACTTCTTGTAACCTTTTTTTGGAAGGCCTGTATTGCTATAAATTTTCCCCTGAGAACTGCCTTTGCTGTATCCCATAGGTTTTGGGCTGTTGTGTGTTCATTGTCATTTGTTTCCAGGAACTTTTTGATTTCATCTTTGATCTCATTGTTGACCCCTTCATTGTTTAAAAGCATGTTATTCAGTCTCCATGAGTTAGAGAATTTTTGTTTTTTTTTCCCTTGAGATTGGTTTCTAGTTTTAAGCCATTGTGATGTGAGAAGATGCTTGGTATCATTTCAATTTTCCTGTATTTGTGGAGGCTTGTCTTGTGACATACCATGTGGTCTATCTTGGAGAATGATCCATGTGCATTTGAATAGAATATGTATTTTGCTTTTTTGGGGTAAAAGATTCTGTATACATCAGTTAGGTCCATTTCCTCTAGAGTATTGTTCAATGCCACAACATCTCTGGGGATTTTTTGTTTGGAAGATCTGCCGATTATTGATAGTAGGGTATTAAAATCCCCTACTATTAGTGTGTTGCTGTCTATGTCTTTCTTAAAGTCTTCCAAGATTTTCCATATATATTTCGGAGCTCCTATGTTGGGTGCGTATATGTCTATCAGAGTTATTTCTTCTTGATGGATTGTTCCCTTAAGTATTATGAAATGTCCATCTTTGTCCCTTTTTATGTCCTTCATTGTAAAATCTATTTTGTCTGAAATCAGTATTGCTACTCCAGCTTTTTCTTGTGTGTCCATTTGCTTGATATATATTTTTCCATCCCTTCACTCTCAGTCTGTGTCGATCTTTTGTTCTGAGGTGGGCTTCTTGAAGAGAGCATATATGTGGGTCATGTTGTCTTATCCATTCGTCTACCCTATGTCTTTTGATTGGTGCATTTAATCCATTTGCATTTAAGGTTATTATTGATTGATACTTATTCATTGCCATGTTCTCCCTTTGTATCTGTATTCCTCTTTGGCTTTCTCTGTTTCTTCATTGTATTTATTTACTTATTTTTAAAGCAGACTCTTTAGCATTTCTTGCAATGCTAGTTTGGTAGAGATGTATTCTTTTAGTCTTTTTTTTTTTTGTCTGGGAAGCTCCTTATTTCTCCTTCTATCTTGAATGAGAGCCTTGCTGGATAGAGTATTCTTGGTTGCAGGCCTTTGTTTACCATGACTTGAAATACTTTTTGCCGTTCCCTTCTGGCTTGAATTGTTTCTGTTGAATAATCATTTGAAAGCCTTATTGGAGCCCCTTTATATGTTATTTGTCACTTCTCTCTTGATGCTTTTAGGATTCTCTCTTTGTCTTTGAAATTTGCCATTTTAATAATAATGTGCCTTGGTGTTGGTCTGTTTGGGTTGATCCTCATTGGGACCCTCTGTGCTTCCTGAGCTGAATTAATGTTTTCACTCATCATGTTAGGGAAATTTTCTATCATGACTTTTTTGAACAGGTTTTCCATTCCTTGTTTCTCTTCTCCTTCTGGTATCCCTATGATACGGATGTTGTTACGTTTCATGTTGTCCTGCAGCTCTCTTAAACCCTCTTCGGTCTTGTTCAGCCTTTTTTTATTCTCTTGTACCGTCTTGGAGTATTTGTCTACATTATTTTCAAACTCGCTGATCCGGTCCTCTGCTTCCTCTAACCTACTCTTGATTCCTTCTACTGTATTCTTCAATTCACAAATTGTATTCTTCATTTCCTCCTGGCACTTATTGATAGTTCCTATGTCCTTTTTCATGCTGTTGTAGCTCTCAGTAAGTTCCTTGTAACTTCCCTGGAGTTCTTTGTAGATCTCCTGGAGTTGTTTATTGTTTTCTTTGATGTGGCTGAGCTCACTGAGCTTCTCTATCATCATTCTTTTGAATTCCTTATCTGATATTCCAGGTGCCTCTGTTTTATTTTGTGTTCTTTCTGGGGATTCTTCCTTTCCTTTTGGTGATGGACTGATTCTTTTTTCCCCCATTTTGGGTGTCTGTTCTTGCTTGCTTTTTATTTTTTTGTTTTTTTCCTTCGGTTAACCTCCTTTGCTTCCTTGCCTTAGTTGAGCACCCTTCTGTGATAGGAGATTTGTGGAGTTCCATGTTACAGTCTCCCAGATTTTTTCACTTGTTGTTCTTGGTGTGTCCTTTTTTGGGCTGTCTGGTTGCATTCTGGACCTGTGGGCTGGTCTCCTGCAGGTCTCTGCTGCCTCTGGGCTGTGCTCCCCTGAGTCCAGATGCTGACCGCTCCAATTCTTAGGTATCTGAAGATGTCTAGCGCTCCCTATCCTGTCCTCTAGCTGCTCTGGTGCTGGAGAACACCATCAGCACTGCTCTCTACTCTGTCACCAATTTGGAAACTTTTCTGATAGACAACTTCTAATCACTAATGATGACCACATACCCAAATTTCAGTAAAGATAGCTAATAGAGACCATGTAAACAGAAAATTAGAGATCAGTTTTGTTGACCCCTTCCAATAAAGGTCCCCACATGTTTAATTGGTCTCAAATTCATAACAGGCATCTACCAGCCATTTTTTGCAGAGAGACTTCTCATGCATAATAGTGCATATCACAGAAAAGCCACAGGCAGCCATTCTCCCAGCCTCTGAGTCAACCTTTATAAGAAAGCACCCAAGATCAAAATTTGTTCAATAGGACTGGGATTTTTCCAGTCCAATCAGAGCTGCACAGTTCTATACCCTCATATGTAGTCTTTACTGACCAATCAGTACAGTGCTTTTTGGACCAAACTATGAGGAACTAGAGTGCTCATTTGCATAAGAAAGCAATTAGGGACTGGGGGTGGGCACTCTTCCCTGTAGAAGCCAGCTTCATCTCTGCCTCAACAGAATGAACTTTTAATTTCCACTGAAGTTTGGTATTTCCCCACAGAAGCTGTTAACACTGGAGCCAGCTACTCAGGGCTGCTTCACCTGAACTGCCTCATAGCCTAACTCTTCCACAGTTAAGCTGTTTCACAATTGAAGTGCTTTTGCTAAATAAAGTCTGCCTCTTCACCACACCCTGTTGGTTCTGAATTGGCAGTGACAACCTTCAGTTAACAGTTTTCAAGATCCTTGTTCTGCTAACAGTAGAAAGAGGTAGTTATTATTGCCCTTCTAGAGTGTTAATAGACTGTCCAGGGCACTCAGCCTCTTGCAATACCTGAAAAATCATCCAGTTTGAAGTACCTAGAGACCTGAAAATATAAGGCTTCTAGAAATGCAATCAAGGTGAACCAAATATCAGGTACTCATTACAGAGCTCATGGTCTTCAGAAACAGATATCAAACAAGGGCTATAAAAAATTCAGGTTACATCTTTTAAAAATGTACCAGTGGGGGCTCCAATTTTGCTGTGGCTACCACAGGCTAGCAGCGTAAACACAGTAAGACCCAGATGGGAAGTTTCTGAGCTTGGAAAGTAAAGCACATGAAATAAACTATGAAGCAAGATTTTAAAACACTGGCTACCACATATGCAGGTGAAAAAGGGGCCACACAGTAAACCTGACAAGCTCGCGGAAGGCCTATATATATATATATATATATATATATATATATATATATGGCAGGCCTCACAAATTCAGTGGCCACATAAGACATTCTAAACAAAATTCATAACTAAAAGAGGGTCATGGTAGGAAGCCACATCTTAGGCCTATAGCTTCCTTGACAAAAGTCTATCTTTTCCTTAAGTGAGCCTGTATATAATCTTTTTGCATCTAAGGTAATATGATTTTGAAATGTCAGAGTAATAATCTTCTTTTCCAGACTCCTCAAGGTACAACTACATTATCAGAGCACAAAACCACAGAACCCCTCATTATTCTGTTGCTCACATACCTTCTCTGTGTACTATGAAGGTCAACTATTCCATACCCACCAATGTAAAAGATGTGTCTCTCTATTTTGCTTTGTATTCAATTCCAGCAATTTCCCTGCTTTGTTTTCTTCCACCCACTTAAATCTACCACCAATGGGCTTCATATAAACATCCTTATGTCTCCTCCTTTTATTCTACTGTATAAAAATAAGATGCAAAATGCCATTCTCCAGCGCCTTTTCACAATCTGTTGAGATTTTACTTCCCCACAATTGTCAATTTAGCTCAGTAAACTCCTTAAAAAATTGGTCATTTTTTTCCTCTTTAAGATGTGCACTCAAGTCATTATACAGGTAAGCCCTGGCTGCCTCCACACCTCCACTCAATCCCATGGGGACCAAAAAGCTTTCATACATCTCAAGTTGGGAACAAAAAGAGGGGTGGGCCATGATGGCTGACCATTCAAATTAAAACAAACAAAAAAACAAGTATTAAGGTGAAAAATTTTAAATTTGGTTTACATACATTACAAAAAAAGCAATGTTATATCACCCTCTGTGTGTGGACTCAGGTGAGAACTGTTCCTTTTTAGTGAGAAAAAGGTGGCTTTGTGGTAGGCAAGCAATTTTCAGTAACAATGCATCTCACAATATTTGGGATGACTTTTAAAAAATGAACAACATACAAAGTCCTCAGCCGCATTATAGAACTTTGAGGATCCTCTCTCCAACAGACTGCTGTCATGTTCACCATTCCAGCTTTTAAATTCTGAGTCAAGCAACAAAAAATAAAATAATATAAAAATAAAAACAAATAAAGCTATGCCAATCTCATCTCATTTTCTGTGAAACTTAGGTTTTATCAAGAAAGGGTGTAACCACTAAGTGACGGTCTGCCTATAAGCATTTGTGGTGGAAAATGGAGACAACTGACTTATCCTACCCCTGCCAGGGCCATGATCTTCTGCATCCTGTTGGACATACCAGGGAACATGGTGGTATGGTCCTACCAGACAGTACTGTGTTGGCATAGAGAGTTACGGATGCCGACATCACACTTCATAATGAAATTGAAGGTAGTTTCTCATGGATGCCATGGGATTTCATGCCCAAGAAGGAAGGCCTCAGTGCAGCAGAACTGCTGGTTGCTGACGGTGATAACCTAGCTGTAAGGCAGCTTTTAGCTCTTCTCCAGGGAGGAGGAGGATGCAGTGGTGGCTATCCACTGCTTAAAGTCCAGGGCCACAAAGCACAGCTTCTCCTTGATGTCACACACAATTTCTGTGGTGATGCTGCTTTAGCCATGCTCCATGAGGATCTTCATGATGCAGTCTGTTTGGTACTGGTCAGTCAGGTCCAGATGCAGGATGGCATGATTACTAACAGTAACAATGTCTGTGGTCATAGACTTAGGATACTAGACACACACATTTATACCCTGACTTAAGGCAAACATTTCAGAGCTGCCAGCATCTCCTTGCGGAATACCCTAACTGGAAAAGCCAGCTTCTTCTCAATCTCCTTCCCAGATTACAGTTAGCACAAAACCCACCATCACCGCCATTCACCCTTGTCCCAGTTACGACATCTTTCTCACACCCAGACAACAAAAGGAATAAAGTAGTAAGTGGAGGCCCTGGCTCTGATACTGTTCAGTTGGTTACAGCAATATCCTGATAGAAAGTGTGCAGGTTCCATCTCCAAGAGCAGGGCACATACAAGCATCAACAAAAAGCAACCAATAAATGCATAAATAACTGGAACAAATTGATGTCTTTTTCCCAAATCATTAAATATTTATAAACAAGATAAGCAGAAAACAGCTACAAAGGAGGAAAACTGCAACTCTTTTTTTTCCTTTTTTTTTTTTTTTTTTTTTTTTGAGACATAAGAAAGGAGAAACATCAGTTTGTTGTTTAACACTTGTACATGCCCTAACCTGGGATGGAACCCACAGCCTTGGTGAATCAGGATGGGACTGTGCTCCAACCAACTAAACTACCCAGTTAGGAGGTTTCTTAGCTATTTTGGGGGGGAGGGGGGACGACAAGCATATTTTTTATTTATTATTGTATTACAATTGTTTCATTTTTCCTTCCATTTGTTTCCCCTGTACCCTCCCTTCCCTCTCCCATAGTCAATCCCCACCTCCTTGTCCATATCCATGGATGTATCACATTAGCTCCCGCACCCCCTCCCCTTCCCCCTCCCCACTTCGTCCTGCTCTGGTCTCCGCCTTATTGTTGCTGCTCACAAAGCTGGGGCACATGCAGAGTAAGACCCAGCACCAGATGCGAGTTTTGGACAAGCTGATGGTTGAGTGACTCTCAGCAGATAGAACAGAGTGCCTGAACCACCTGCAACAGCACTCAGACACAGAGAAGCATGAGGGAGAGAAATGACAGCTGTCCTTGGTGGAGGAATTAAAAACCTGGTGCATGTTAAAGATTCAGAATCTGGAACTGAAGCTTTCTGGAGATTCTAGGGCCTCGAGGGCTAAATCCACACCATCTACTTGTGAGTCCTTGACAGGTGTGGATCAATCGGTAGTGACCGCAGGCCCAGCAGCAGCTTCTGACAGCTTCCCTCAGGTCGTTAGGCTAAGGAGAAGGCCTTCAACGCCACTGCTACTCATCCACTGCAGCAGGAGCTGTCTTCCTCAGACTGCACGGGCTCCCGGCTGAGGAAGTCAGGGTCCAGACAGCCTCGCTGCCCTTGAAAGAGGTGGCCAGGTGTTATCAGCCGGTCGGGCCCTGTGTCCACAGAGGCACGCAGACCAAGAAGTCTGGGAAAAGCGGGCAGACGCGGCACCAAACCCAGCACCCAGCGCCCAGCACTACCTGAGGGCAGCCACCAGCAGCATCGCAGTAAGCACCTTACCCCTCACGCCCAAGGCACCTACAAAGCTCTGGAGATTACGCAGTACTTTTTTGAGGCTGTTGCTACCCAGATGGAAAAGTGGTATGAAGGAAAGATTGAAGAAGCCCGAAGCCAAGCCAGTCAGAAAGCCCATCAAGATAAGGCCACACTGAAGGAACATATTAAAAGTTTAGAAGAGGAACTTGCTAAACTAAGGACTAAGGTGCAGAAGGAGAATTAGGACCTGAGAAGTGGCATGGGAAAGGATTCTTGGGGATTTTTAGTTTTGCAACTGCAGAAGAGCTATGCCCAAGGTGTCAATTACTGCGTACGCAGCAGACTTGCCTTTAAAGAAAATCACTAATTTCTAACATGTGCCAGACACTGTTTCCTCTGCCCTGAAGTTAAGACTTCAACAGTTAAACAGAAACCAGGGAAAGCTTGTTTAGTTTCAGGTTTCATTACAAATTTAAACATCCATCCAGGTTCATCTGAAGTTTAAAAGCTCAGCTTAAGTGAGCCACTAAGAAACTGAATGGTATGTAAGCAAGCCTAAACCCTAAAATTCAGGATGTACAAAATAATGTAAATCAAAAGCCAAGGAAAAGAGTTAACCCCTTGTGAACTCAAATCAAGTAGTCATGCATATAAATACACCTGTTGTGCCTAGACAAGAGTGTGTCTCTGGAAAAGCTGTAACTGAGATGCGCTTTAGGCAGCTAGCCACCTCCTGCACACCTTCGCAGTTCCCAGGCGTTGGGGGCGGGAAATGAAAGGGTCAGGTGACCTCACAGCTCCGCCCACGTGTTCCTAGCCCACGCCTTACGTTTGCGTGGTTGCGTAGGAAAGGGTGTCCCTTACCTGCTGCTGGGATGGGGCTAAACGTCAGAGCTGTTTTCTTTGACTTGGACAACACACTCATCGACACGGCGGGGGCGAGTAGAAAAGGCATGTTGGAGGTAATATCTTCTTGGTACTCTTAGCCCTCTTCCGTGTAGTCAGGGGGTCCCACCCGGTTCTGCGTTATTTCCTGTTCCCTTGGTGCCCTCCCCCTCCAGTAACACCGCGCCCGGGGCGGAGATCCCACAGGAACCCCGTAAGCACTGGCCTCGGGTATTTTGACATGCCCGTGTTGAAAGGAGCAGAAAAGAAGAATGAGTGGGCTGGGGAGTCTGCCTTCTCTAAAGCCTTAGCAGCTTAGGTTGCCTGCCAGTCTACCCGCAGGCTCTGGGAAGCTGAGGTTTTGAAGTTCATTCTAGCTCTTTGGGACCCGGAAGTATGTTATTAAAGCTGCTGCTAGAGCAGAGTTGCCCCAAAACATAGAAAGAAAGAATGCCACACCACGCCAAGGCGCCTGGCATTTTTTTTTTTTTTTTTTTATGTTGTTGTTGTTGTTCTCTCCAAGACAAATTTGAATCAGCAGGCTCTGTGTGATTGTCTTGGGGAGGGTTGTCCCTCCACTGCGTGTTCTCCATTGGCTCTTTACGAGACCCAAGAAGTTACACAACTATCCGTGGTGAGCCTGGACTTAATCAATTTCAGAGAATTTTCTCCGCAGAAACTCCCTTAGTATGTTTCTGAAATGAAATTTTAAAATCCCATCTACATAAGGTATTTCTTACCCGAGGCATTGCTCAGCAGCATTCCCTCCTTTCTATATTCACACATGCTGTGTTAGACCTTTACTATGTTCTACAGGCAACCTGATCCACTCCTGCTTTCTTCCCCTCTGCCTTCAGCTTTAAGGAGAAAAACAAGGATTATCAGATGTAAAAACCCCACCTTCAAAAGCTAATCTTTCCAACCCTAGTGCCCCTTCCTACCTGATGTTCGGCTTGGTTAGTTAGGTTTATTACTTAGCTTATGTGTCCCTGGATCCTCTTTCTTAGCGCATTTCACCCCTGCGTATTGAGGTCTGCCCATACTTGGGGAAAAAAAAAAAAAGCCTTTTTTTTTGGACCTTTCTTTCTCCTCCACTAGATATTGCCTGTTTCTCTTGACAGCCATGTTTTCCCAGAGAAATCTATACCTATTACCTCCTTGTCCCTATCTCCTATTTATTCCTAAATTAACTGTAGCTTCCATGTTTGCCACTAGAATGAAATTCACTTGACAGTATCTTCCAAATGGCCACAATCAGTGGACATTTAGGTCTGTCTTAATGATTTTTCTAAACCATTCTACACCTGTGACTATCCCGTTGATCTTCACACACTTGACTTTAACCTTATTGGCACCAGCCTATGCTATATAGACTCCAGTATCTCTGTTTGCTGATGGTACATATTTACCTGTGTGTTCTTGGTAGGCCAAGCTATCACGTGTTGTAATTAGGCCAAATCATTCTGTAGGCCAAGAGTTCAGGCTTTAGATCAGGCATTTGAGTTTAAATCACAACTCTTAGTACCTAGCTGAAAGTGCCTTAACAAGTTATTTAACCTCAAATACGCATGATAAAATTTGAATAATGATATTAGTCCTCAATAACTCTATCAAGTAGGCTTAATATAATTTAGAGGAAGTCCATAGCATCCAGTGCTCACTTGATGAATTGTACCACCATCCACCCTGAGTGTCCGTTCCTACCTAATGTTTTGTTAGTTAGGTATCTTCCTGCCACCCAGTTCATCACCATCTGCACATCCACCTGGTCCTTAACTTAGTTATAGCTGGACTTGTCTCTCATCTAGACTGTTGCTGTGGGCTTGTCCACATTCCTTCCGTTTTATAATTTCTGATACAAATGTTATATTTATTACTACCAGGTCTTGACATACAATATTTTATTATACCAGCACTATATTTTGGTTAGATATCTCCTAATGCACTTACTATAATTATTTTTTGCAACTCAGATGCCCACAACTAAACAGTGAGCTTCTTAAAAATGAACAAACTGGCCCTGGCTGGTAGCACAGTGGATAAAGCGCCGGCCTGCGAACCCAAAAGTCGCAGGTTCGATTCCCCAGCCAGGGCACATAACAAGGTTGCAAACCAGGTCTCCAGTCAGGTCTGTAGCTGGAGGCAGGTGAAAGCAACCATACAATGATGTCTCTCTCCCTCTCTGCCTCTCTCCCTTCCCCTCTTTCTAAAAATAATGAAATAAAATCTTTAAACAATAAAAGAAATAGGGGGACAGAGGGGAGCAAAAAGGGGATGGATGTAATACAACAACAATAAAATTAAAATAATAATACATTTAAAAATTTTTTTAAAAATGAACAAACTGTCAGCCATCTTCATTTGACAAATGGCAAATACTGACTAAATGCTGATGGATGGATGAAAATCCAAGTCTCCCCACATTTGGTTCTGTTGTGCCTCCTTGAACTATGCTTTTGAATAATCAAAAATGCTTTATTACATAAGAATGTAACAATACCAATGTAATACAACAATAATAAATTCATTTAAAAAGAAAAGGAAAAAAAGAATATGACAATACCCATAAATGTTGTCCTGTTTACAAAAACATGCCATTTTTTATACACTACTTTGTGTGGTTATGTAAAGAGGAATCGGGAAAGGTCTAGCCATTATCCAGAGTTTGGGAAGAAGGAGTCCTATACTGACTATATAAACTTTAATTTTTTAAAAACTTATGGGAAAGTTGTTTCCGCCTTCAGTCTTAGTGTCACTACTCAAGAGGAAGAATTCTACAGAAATTTAGGGTTCCTCAGTGAACAAAGGAGAAAAAGTTTCTGCATCTGAGTTTAGTTTCTAGTGAAGATGACACTAAACATAATACATTAAGTGAATTTATAAGTGTTGGCAAAGTGGAGAGGGGAACAAATCACAGTTTTAAATAGGTTGGTCAATAAGGTCACATACATGGATGAGGTTTGAGCAAAAACTTGAACTAAAAATAAAAGGAGTGCTGTTTGAATTATTATGCTGTATACGGGCAGTCATATTTTGTGGGCATGTATATTTAACTTAGTTTTATTTGGAATTCAGTCACTTCATATCTTAATTATAGTGTTATAAAATGTTATATGGTTCTAGCCCTTGAAAAATCTTAAATCAGTTAGCTAAACATGAGTACATGTATAAACATGATATATTAACTTTAATTCTGTGCCCACACAACAGGAGGTAGAGAAGTTTTCTTTTAGTATATTGTAAGATACAGCCTTGCAACAGTTTTGAAGTTGATGAAGTTTGAGTTTATATTATGTCTACAAAATGATTCTGTGCCCCCACTATCTTAAGGCCTATTTCTTTGGGCCTATAGGTACCTGATGGGCTTATGTACTGAGAATTATTTTCAAGTGTACCTTACCCTTAAACAAAATGACATCACATCTCCAAGTTAGAAATATTTTTTTGCTACCTTTAATTCAATAAAAGTTCACATTCCCTCAGTGCAGATTTTAGGAGAGCTTAACTAGTAATAGCATGTAATGATTCAACTTGGGAATTATTTCTCTTTGATGCATTGTTATTAATATATGAACGAGTAATAAACAGTTTTCTCAAAGTTGTTAATATTATTAAAATGCTACAGTTTTGTTTTTTATCCCAAATGAATCTGTATGTAGTTGCTGTGTGACAAATGGGAAAGTTAATTCAGGGTATATAATGGGAAGAAATTTTGAAACTTTGGAGCATTATACTATGCCTTTACAAGAATCTCCTCTTTAAGGTGAGCTAATTCTGCTTTTTCGTAGACCCAGTGAGTTGCCAGTTGTAGTAACAACTGGATCTTCCTTGGGTGCTCTGTGGCTTAAAAAAAATATTAATTAATGTTGTTGTATTACATCTTCTCCATTGCTCTCCCCAGTCCCACGTCCCACACACTCCATCCCCTTTCCTGTAGTCAACCCCCACCCCATTGTCCATGTCCATGGGTCATTCATACTAATTCCTTGACTAAATGCTCTACATCTTTCTCCCTTTCTCCCCCTGTCCCCTGTCACTGTCAGTATGTTCCTTGTTTCCATGCCTCTAGTTCCTGTATTAGGTGAGTCATATGGTATTTGTCTAAAACAAAATATTTCACTAAACATAATAATCTCTAGCTCCATCAATGCTGTCACAAAAGGCAGGACTTCTTTCTTTCTGCTGCATAGCATTACATTGTATAAATGTACCATAGTTTTTTGATTCACTCATCTACTGATAGGCACTTGGACTGTTTCCAGCACTTGCCTTTTGGAAATAGTGCTGCTATGAATATACAGGTGCATAGTTCTTCTGAATTGGTGTTTCAGGATTCTTCAAGTATATTCCTACCATGGAATCAATGGATTAAAGGGAAGTTCCATTTTTAATGTTTTGAGGAAATTCCATACTCTTTTCCACAGTGGTTTCACCATTCTGCATTCTCATCAACAATGCACTAGGGTTCCTTTTTCTCCACATCTTCACCAGCACTTATTTATTTGTTAATGATGGCCATTCTGACTGGTGTTAGGTACTATCATTTTGTGGTTTTAATTAGCATCTCTCTGATAGCTAGTGATGTTGAGCATTCTTTCATATACCTATGGTCCCTCTTCATATGGCTTTCTTGGAGAATTGTCTGTTCAGGTCCTTTGCCCATTTTTTAATTGCATTGTCCATCTTCCTGGTGTTGAGTCATATAAGTTCTTCATATATTTTGGAGATCAAACCCTTGTCTGAGGTATCATTGGCAAATATGTCTCCCAATACAGTTGGTTCCATTTTCATTTTACAGATCTTTCCTTTAGCTGAGCAGAAACTTCTTAGTTTGATGTAGTCCCATTTGTTTATCTGTTCCTCTATTTCCCTTGCCCTAGGAAAATATTGGTGAAAATATTACCACATTGGATATCTGCAATTATTATTATTATTTTTTTTTTTTTTTAAAGAGGGGAAGGGAGAGAGGCAGAGAGGGAGAGAGACATCAATATATGGTTGCGTTTCACCTGCCTCCAGCCACAGACCTGACTGGAGACCTGGTTTGCAACCTGGTTATGTGCCCTGGCTGGGAAATCGAACCTGCTACCTTTGGGTTCTCAGGCCAGCACCTTATCCACTGTGCTACCAGCTAGGGCTGATATCTGCAATTTTACTGCCTATGTTTTCCTCTAAGACTCTTACGGTGGTGCAATTCTGAATAAGTCTTTTATCCACCTTGAGTTTATTCTGGTGTATGGTATAACTTTGTGGTCTAATGTTATTTTTTTGCATGTCCCAGTCCAGTTCTTCCAATGCCACTTATTGAAGAGGCTATTTTCATCCAATTTTATGCTCCTTCCCCCTTTGTCATATATTAATAGACCATACAGACCTGACTTTATTTCTGGGCTCTCTATTCTGTTTCATTGATCTATGTCTATTCTTATGCAAGTACCAGACTCTTTTGACTACAGTGGCCTTAAAGTATAGTTTGATATCTGATGTTGTGATTCCTCCTTCTTTATTTTTCTTCCTTAAGATTGCTGTGGCTATTTGAGGTTGTTTTTGGCTCCGTATAAATTTTGGAAGTATTTTTTTTCTAGATTGGTGGACTATGTCATTGGTATTTTAATAGTCATTGCACTGAATCTACAGATTGCTTTGGGTAGTATGGACATTTTAATGCTGTTAATTCTTCCCATCCATGAACATGGTATATGCTTCCATTTATTTGTATCTTCCTTAACTTCTTTCTTCACTGTTCTGTAGTTATGTGAGTACAGGTTTTTTACCTTCTTGGTTAAGTTTATTCCTAGGTATTTTATTTTTCTTGTTGCTAAATGGGACTTTTCTTCCAGATTCTATTTCTGATGTTTCATGTTGATATACAAAAATGCCTTCATTTCTGGATATTGACTTTGAATGCAGCTGTTTTGCCAAATTCACTAATTAGGTCAAGTAGTTTTTTGGGGAAGTCTATTGGATTTTCTGTGTACACTATCATGTCATCTGCAAATAATTACAGTTTTACTTCCTCCTTTCCAAATTGGATATCTTTGATTCATTTTTCTAGTCTGATTGCTATGGCTAGAACTTCCAAAACAATGTTGAACAAAAGTGGAGAAAGTGGACAGCCTATCTTGTTCCTCATCTTAGGGGGAAAGCTTTTAGGTTTTGCCCATTGAGTATGATGCTGGCTGCAGGTTTATTTTTTGTTTGTTTTTGTTTTAATTTTATTGTTGTTGTATTACATCCATCCTTTTTTTAATCTCCTCTGTCCACATCCCTACCCAACCACTCCCCCGCAAAGTCAATCCTACTTGTTGTCCATATCCATGGTTCTTCCATACTAGTTCCTTGACTAAACTGCTCCCCTTCTTGGCCTCCTCCTCTGCCCTCCCATTCTCCCTTACCCACTGAAGGTCTATTCATTGTATTCATGTATCTGGTTCTCTTTTGTTCACTATTGCTTGTTTGTTTTGTTCATTATTGTCCTATAATGGGTATTTCTCTTTGACTGACTGGCTTATTTCACTAAGCATAATACTTGCCAGTTCCATCCATGTTGTTGCAAAGGGTAGGAGTTTCTTTTTTCTTTCTGCTCTGTAGTATTCCATTGTGTAAATGTACCAACGCTTTTTGATCCAATCATCCACTGATGGGCACTTAGGCTGTTTCTAGCACTTGGCTATTGTAAATAGTGCTGCTGTGAACATCGGGGTACATAGGGTCTTAAGAATTGGTGTTTTAGGATTCTTTGGGTATAGTCCAAGTAGTGGATTGCTGGATCAAAAGGCAGTTCCATTTTTAGTTTTTTAAAGAAACCCCATACTGTTTTCCACAGTGACTACACCAGCCTACATTCCCACCAACAGTGCACAAGGGTTCCTTTTTCCCCACATCCTCACCAACACTTGTTTGTTGATTTGCTGATGATTGCCCTTCTGACAGGTGTGAGGTTTTAATTTACCTCTCTCTCATGGCTAGTGATGTTGAGCATTCTTTCATATGCCTTTGGGTCCTTTGTATGTCTCCCTCAGAGAGTTGTCTGTTCAGGTCCTTTGCCCATTTTTTAATTGGGCTGTCTGTCTCCCTGGTGTTGAGTTGCATAAGTTCTTTATATATTTTGGATATCAAACCCTTGTCTGAGGTATAATTGGTAAATATGTTTTCCTATACAGTTGGTTCCTTTTTAATTTTGCTGGTGTTTTCTTTAGATGAACAGAAACTTTTCAGTTTGATATAGTCTCATTTATTTACTTGTTCTTTTATTTCCTTTGCCCTTGAAGAAGTATCAGTAAACATATTTCTGTGTAGGATATCAAAAAGTTCACTGCTTATAATTTTCTCTAGGACCTTTATGGTGGCACTGCTTATGTTTAAGTCCTTTATCCATCTTGAGTTTATTCTGGTGTATGGTGTAAGTTGGTGGACTAGTTTTATTTTTTTACATGTTGCTGTCCAGTTCTCCCAACATCACTTGTTGAAGAGACTATTTTTACTCCGTTTTATGTTCTTTCCCCCTTTGTCAAATATTAATTGACCATAGAGTCCCGGGTTTATTTCTGGGCTCTCTATTCTGTTCCATTGATCTATATGTCTATTCTTATGCCAGTACCAGACTGTTATGATTACAGTAGTCTTGTAGTATAGTTTAATGTCTGGTATTGTGATTCCTCCTACCTTGTTCTTCTTTCTCAGATCACTATGGCTAATTGTGGACATTTTGGGCTCCATGTAAATTTTTGAAGTATTTTTTTGATCTCTGTGAAGTGTGTTATTGGTATTTTAATTAGGATTGCATTGAATCTATAGATGGCTTTGGGTAGTATGGACATTTTAATGCTGTTAATTGTTCCCATCCATGAACATGGTATGCTTCGATTTATGTGTATCTTCCTTAATTTTTCTTTAATGTTCTATAGTTTTCTGAGTACAGATCATTTACATCCTTGGTTAAGTATGTTACTAAGTACTTTACTTTTCTTGTTGCTATGGTAAATGGGATTTATTTTCTAGCTTCTATTTCTGTTGTTTCATTATTAGTATACAAAAATGGTTTTGATTTCTGGATATTGACTTTTTTTCCAGCAATTTTGCTGAATTTGCTTATTAGGTCGAATAAGATTTTGGTGGAGCCAATTGGGTTTTGTATGTACACTATCGTATCATCTGCAAGTAATGACAGTTTGACTTCCTCCTTTCCAATTTGGATATGTTTGACTCTCTTTCTTGTCTGATAGTTTTGGCTAGAACTTTCAAAACTATGTTGAACAGGAGTGAAGAAAATGGCCATCCTTGTCTTCTTCCTGATCTTAGGGGAAAAGCTTTTAATTTTTGCCCATTGAGTATGATGTTGGCTTCAGGTTTCTCATATATGGCCTTAATGATGTTGAGGTATGCTTCCTCTATTCCCATTTTGCTAAGTGTTTTTATCATAAATGGTTGATGTACTTCATCAAATGCTTTTTCAGCATCTATTGATATGATCATATGGGTTCTGTCTTTCATTTGTTGATGTGGTGTATTACATTTATTGATTTGCAAATGTTGTACCATTCTTGCATCCCTGGGATGAAACCCACTTGATCATGGTGTATGATTTTTTTAATGTATTGCTGGATCCAGTTGGCTAATATTTTCTTGAGAATCTTAGCTTCTATGTTCATCAGAGATATTGGCCTATAGTTTTCCTTCTTAGTTGTGTCTTGACTAGGTTTTGGGATTAGAATAATATTGGCCTCATAGAAAGAGTTTGGAAGTCTTTCCTTTTCTTGGATTCTTTGGAATAGGTTGAGAAGGATAGTAGTTAGTTCTTCTCTAAATTTTTTGTAGAATTCACCTGTGTATCCATCTGGTCTGGGGCTCTTGTGCTTTGGGAGATTTTGGAATACTTCTTCAATTTTACTAGTTGTTATTGGCCTAGTCAGGCTTTCTGCTTCTTCTGGGTTCAGTTTTGGTAGGTTATTATACATTTCCAGGAATTTGTCCATTTCACCCTGGTTGTCATATCTCTTGTCATATAGTTATTTGTAGTAATTTCTTAAAATTCTTTGTATTTATGAAGTATCCGTTGTGATTTCTCCTCTGTCATTTCTGAGTCTGTTTATTTGGGGCCTCTCTTTTTCCTGATGAGTCTGGATAAAGGCTTGTCAATTTCGTTCATTATTTCAAAGAACCAGCTCCTGGGCTTGTCGATTCTTCAAATTGTAGTTTGAGTCTCTAAGTTATTTAGTTCTGCTCTGATCTTGATGATTTCCTTCCTTCTACTTGATCTGGGCTTTGTTTGTTGTTGCTCCTCTAGTTCTTGCAGCTTTATAGTTAGGTTGTTTTTATAAACTTCTTGTGACCTTTTTTAGATAGGAGAGTATTGGTATAAATTTCCCTCTGAGGACTGCCTTTGCTATGTCCCATAGGTTTTGGGCTGTTGTGTGTTCATTGTTATTTGTTTCCAGAACCTTTTTGATTTCATCTTTGATCTCATTGTTAACCCATTCATTACTTAAAAGCATGTTATTCAGTCTCCATGAGTTAGAGTGTTTTTGGTTTTTCCCCTTGAGGTTCGTTTATAGTTTCAAGGCATTGTGATCTGAGAAGATGCTTGGTATGATTTCAATTTTCCTATATTTGTGGAGGCTTGCCTTGTGACCTACCATGTGGTCTATCTTAGAGAATGTTCCATGTGCATTTGAAAAGAATGTGTATTTTGCTTCTTTGTGGTAAAAGGTTCTGTATATATCAGTTAGGTCCATTTCCTCTAGAGTATTGTTCAATGCCACAACATCCTTGGTGATTTTTTGTTTGGAAGATCTGTCCATTGTTGATAGTGGGGTATTAAAATCCCCTACTATGAGTGTGTTGCTTTCTACATCCTTCTTGAAGTCCTCCAAGATTTTCCTTATATATTTCGGAGCTCCTATGTTGGGTGCGTATATGTTTACCAGAGTTATTTATTCTTGGTGGATTGTTCCCTTAAGTATTATATAATGTGTCCTTCTTTGTTCCTTTTTATTGCCTTCATTGTAAAATCTATTTTGTCTGAAATCAGTGTTGCTACTCCAGGTTTTTTTTCGTGTCCATTTGCTTGATATATATCTTTCCATCCCTTCACTCTCAATCTGTGTCAATCTTTTGTTCTGAGGTGGGTCTCTTGAACATAGCATATATGTAAGTCATGTTTTCTTATCCATTCATCTACCCTATGTCTTTTGATTGGTGCATTTAATCCATTTACATTTAAGGTTGTTATTGATTGATACTTATTTATTGCCATTTTCCCCCTTTGTACCTGTGTTCCCCTTTGTCTTTCTCTGTTTATTCTTTTATTTTTTTTAAATCAAACCTTTTAGCATTTCTTGCAATGCTGGTTTGGTTGAATTGTATTCTTCTAGTCTTCTTTTGTCTGGGAAACTCCTTATTTCTCCTTCCGTTTTGAATGGGAGCCTTGCTGGATAGAGTATTCTTGGTTGCAGCCCTTTGTTCATTACGTGGAATATATTTTGCCATTCCCTTCTGGCTTGTATTGTTTCTGTCAAGAAATCATTTGATAACCTTATGGGAGCCCCCTTGTATGTTATTTGCTGTTTCTCTCTTTATGCTTTTAGGGTTCCTTCTTTGTCTTTGAAGTTTGACATTTTTTAATAATGTGTCTTAGAGTGGGTCTGTTTGGGTTCATCTTCATTGGGACCCTCTGTGTTTCCTGAACTTGATTAATGTTTTCACTCATCATGTTAGGGAAATTTTCTGTCATTACTTTTTTGAACAATTTTTTCATTCTTTGTTTCTCTCTCTCTCTCTTTTTTTTTTTGGTATTCATATGAGAGGGATATTATTGTGTCTCATGTTGTCCTGCAGCTCTCTTAAAACCTCTTCATTCTTATTCAGCCTTTTTTTCATTCTCTTGCACTGTCTGGAATATTTTTCTATGTTGTCCTCAAACTCGCTGATCTGATCCTCTGCTTCCTCTAGCCTGCTGTTGATTCCTTCTGCTGTATTCTTCAACTCAGAAATTGTATTCTTCATTTCCTCCTGGCTCTTACTGATAGTTTCTAAGTCCTTTTTAATCCTAGTGTAGCTCTCAGTAAGTTCCTTGTAGCTTCCCTCGAATTCTTTGTAGTTCCCCTGGAGTTATTTAAAGTTCTCTTTGAGCTGGCTGAGTGCATTGAGCTTCTCTATCATCATACTTTTGAATTCCATATCTGATAGTTTGTTTGCCTCTGTTTCATTTATTGATCTTTCTGGGGATTCCTCCTTTCCTTTTGGTGATGGACTGATTTTTCCCCCCCAATTTTTGGTATCTGTTGGTGCTTGTTTTCGTCTTGGATTAATGTGCTTTGATTCTTTGCCTTAGTGGAGCACCTTTCTGGGTTAGGAGATTCGTGGAGTTCAATGTTGCAGTCTCCTAGATATCCTCCACTTGTTGCTTTGAGGTTGCCTTTATGTCATTAACTTGGGCTGTCTGGTTGTATTTTGGATTGGTTGTATGTGGTGCTCCTTTCCCTTCAATTGTCTGATTGAGAGACACTCCTTCTATCCTGTCTCATACACTGTTTTTGAGCTGCTCCTAAAACAAAACCACCTGTCCAGGCAAAATAACTATACCTTTAGAGATATCTTTTTCCATTAATCCCCCTTTTGACTGCCTATGAACATAACTGTACACCCATACCCCTCAAGGTAGACCCCCCCACTTTTAATCACACCCTCAGCTGCAACTGAGCCCATCTTAATAAGGATATAGATATGAGAAGACTGTTATACAAGGGGGAAAATTATGAAGTTGACTTAAATATAGATAATTTTTAAAGGTGCAAAGGAGTAGCAAAGATAGTGGGGATACGAGAGAGAATGCCAACTTATTTCTTATATAGAAATGGGGAGGGGGGAAATCAGAATGGCTCAAGTGCAAGTGAACAGTATAAGCCTATATATGTAGTTGCTGCACCTACTTCCCTATCCACCCTTAAGGATACTTGATTGGTCCAGGTGGAGTCAGCACCTCTGTGGTTTTAGCAGAAAAAAAAAAATGTATAGTCCCTAGTAGCTCACACCCCCAAAAAAGAGAGAAAGAAAGAATAAGAAAGAAAGAGAGAGAGAGAGAGAGAGAGAGAGAGAGAGAGAGAGAGAGAAAAGAAAGAAAGAAAGAAAGAAAGAAAGAAAGAAAGAAAGAAAGAAAGAAAGAAAGAAAGAAAGAAAGAAAGAAAGGAAAGAAAGGAAGAAAGAAAGAAAGAAAGAAAGAAGAAAGAAAGAAAGAAGAAAGAAAGAAGAAAGAAAGAAAGGGAAAGAAAGGGGAAGAAAGGAAAGGTTTAAGCAGCTGGGGAGGGGAGGAATACTAGGTTGAGGACTGGGAATGAGTTGTTGCAGGAGAGTGAGTAGACTTTCAAACAAGAGTAGGAGGAGGGCCTTGGGGAGTTAGGTGGTTTGAGATAAGGGAGTGTAAAAATATGTAAGTTGGGATACACTATGATATAAACAGTATTTACTTAAAATGCACTAAATGTGAGGGTTGAAAGTAACTTTTGAAAAGGATATATAAGGGATTAATAGTTCATGTAGCTCTTGGTGTAAATCAGGTGCTTGAGATTAGCAGCAATCCATTTCCTGCATCTGCCTCTTTTTCTTGATTAAGTCTCTGCAGTCTACAGTCAAGCTGTGTGGTCTTGGAGTGGCAGGGTGTATGGCTACAACAGTCAGGGCTGATTTTGAGTGCCAGCCCCTGGTAGGCTGAGCCTCCAGTAGCCTAGCTGGGTTTCTATGCTGCTGGTGTTTTGGGGGCCCTCCCTTCTCTCACTGGTTCTGTGTGAAGACCTGCAGGGTGCTTCTGTGGTGTCTATGGCTGCTCCTCCCCCTCCTGCTCCTCAAAGAGGTTTCTGCCTGCAGTGGGCACCTGTCTCCAAAGGAGGGTGGCCTGCACCTTTGTTTGCTCCTGTGATGGCTGGCCCTCCCAGCCCAGCTCTTTGAGGAGGTTTTCACTGCAGTCTCTGCAATGCCCTGCCTCCCCAGGGGGCCCGCAGTGCAGTCTGCTGGGGAAGGCTACCCCTCCCCCTCCAGCTCTTCCAGGAGGTTTTTGTTGCCTGCAGTGGGCACACCACTTGCACCAGCAGCTAGTGCCTAGCACAGTTTCGAGTTTTCATGAGAGTCTGCAGCAGTGTGGGTGTGGGTATGCATGGTTGGGCCTCCCTTCACGCTGGGGCTCAGAGCTGCCCTCTTCCCAGGTTTCACGCACAGCACAATTTTCATCCCTGGTGCTACCCCGGCTTGTACACCTCCCCACTCCCCTGCTTCTGCTTTCTGAGGGTCTCTCCTCCTCTGCCTCTGGCCCTGGTATACACTTCCTCTCTTTCAACCTCAGGAGCAAGGCTCTCACACAGTCCCTACAGCCTCTGAGTTGTGCACCCCTGAGTCCAGACGCTTCCTGCTCCAAGTCACAGGGACCTGCAGATGTCTTATGCTCCCTACCCTGTCCTTCAGCTGCTTTGGCACTTGAGAATACCATCAGCACTGCCCTCTACTCTGTTGCCATCTTTCAATATCAAACTCTGTTTTGTAACTGTAATACAGCTTTTGTTTAAGATCAAGCATTGTGCAGGCCTAGAAGCCTGTTTCTTTTTGTGTGGCAATAGGGTTTTAAAGTTTTAGAATTACTTTTAATTATAGTTCAGGAATAATTCTATTGACATTGTTATAAAAGATCATAACATAGCCATGATGTTTGAAAAAACTTGATTTGTTAATTGAAATTTAACTTCTCAAGGTAAAATTTTTCAGCTTTTAACTTCACCTAAAATTCTTAGGGCTGGTATATTATTCTTGGACTAATAAAACTATTTTTTAATGTTGAATTTTCTGATGAGTGCAAATAGCCTGAAAATATTTCTTTTTGTTGTGATTCTTATACTCTGAAGAAAGAAGAATGTTTCTATTTATCTCTTTCTTTTCAATAGATGAATTGAGTGTCTGATGTGAGTAGAATATCACTATTTTCTATATAGTTTAGGGCAGCACATTTTGTTTCATCTCTTTGCTTGAACAGGGGACGATTTTTAGTCCAAACTATGCACGTTGCACTAATTTGCAAAAATTGTCTTGGCGTCGTTGACTTTCCCCTGATGTCCCCAAAACAGGGACTTCAAGTGCAGGTAATTTTTTTGGAGGGGATCCCAGGAAGCACTGTATAGGAGTGGTGGTATAAGACAGGAAAGTGAAGGAATCAAACATAGGTTACATAAATGAGCAGGTTACTAATGTGAACATTTGGAGAACTCTGGGAGATAGTATGCAGAACATGCTTTACTTATCCCTCCCAAGGACAAGAAAGTAGTGATATTTATTCACCAATTTCAGTTCCTCATTGATTGAAGCCTGCTTCCAACACTTTGGCCCCAGGGTATGTACAATCATGCACCTGTGGCCAAATAAAACCTTCAGGAAGAGAAGCCAAAGTACTTACAGTATAAAGCCATTGACATGTATAAGAATAGTATATACACATTTTTTAAAGTACAGAATTGGATCCCATTTTATGTGGTGTTCAATTTAGGTCTTTAAAACATGAGAAAGATATAGATGAGAAAAAGTGAGATGAACTAGTGTTATTTCTGGGAAAAGTCTAAATAACAGTTGTTAGAAATTTAAAATATTTCACTAAATATAAACTCAAGTTTCATTTTCATGTCTTCATAACCAGAATGAAAGGTGGTAGAATTAAACTGATAAAAGAAGGATTTTATTGACTAGGTATAAAGAATGTTTTTAGTTTTCTGGAGAGGTTGGGAGTTGAGAGATCTTTACTCTGGTGTTCTTTAAAAATAAGACTAATTCCCACTGGAAATGGTATGATAATAGAGCTGCCTTAAGACAGAGAAACAGAGTTAGAGTCTGTATTCTGGGTTTATAAGATCACAGTTCATGGCATAACTGTTAAAAACAAAGTTTTTTAATGTTAATGGAACTATTTTCCTTTATTTAGGTAATAAAGCTCTTACAGTCAAAATACTGTTACAAAGAAGAAGCTGAAATAATTTGTGACAAAGTTCAAATTAAACTCAGCAAGGAATGTTTTCATTCTTCCAGTACATGCATTACTGATCTAAGGACTTCACACTGGGAAGAAGCAATCCAGGAAACCAAGGGTGGTGCAGCCAATAGAAAATTGGCTGAAGAGTGTTATTTTCTGTGGAAATCTACACGTTTACAGCATATGACACTAGCAGAAGATGTCAAAACTATGCTCACTGAACTTCGAAAGGAGGTGTACCTACTTTTATTAACAAATGGAGACCAACAGACCCAGAGGGAGAAGATCGAGGCTTGTGCTTGTCAATCCTATTTTGATGCTATTGTTGTAGGTGGAGAACAGAAAGAAGAGAAACCAGCACCTTCCATATTTTATTACTGCTGTGATCTCCTCGGAGTACAACCTGGGGACTGTGTGATGGTTGGTGACACATTAGAAACTGATATACAAGGAGGTCTCAATGCAGGGCTAAAAGCAACAGTCTGGATAAATAAAAATGGTATAGTGCCACTGAAATCATCACCCATGCCACACTATATAGTTTCTTCTGTACTAGAGTTACCTGCCGTCTTGCTAAGTATAGACTGCAAAGTCAGTATGTCAGCCTAAAAAACAAAAGGGCATGTTTATGTATTTTGCAGGATTTGAACTAAGAAAACTTAAGGCATTCTATATACTCTGACCCAGTTCTAAGAATAATTTTATGTATGATTTAATAGCCAACCAATTATTGACTGGTATTTATATCTGAAATTCTATAATAAAGTAAAACAAGTTATTTTTCATAGTGTGATTGAGAAACCTCAAAGAAATATTTGTTAATCTGTAACTTGAGGTTTTAAAATTTTGTTTTATTAATCTTTTAGCATCTTGGATCCAAGAAGATACCAAGCAAGATAGCTCTTACATAGGTGCACAAATATAGGTTTTATATACTGACTTAAAAGTAGATATTGTCTTAAGAGACATCCTAAAACATACGTAATAGAGGTATACCAAAGCAAGTGAATTTGGTTAATATATAAGAAGTAGTAAGTTACACTTATATTGAAACACATAAAAGTAAGATTATTCTGCATATTTTAAAATATATAGATAGTTACCATTTTTTGCCTACTTTACATATTTTCTTTTATGAATCTGATGTTTCTGCATTTGGGGGTGGCCTCTAATTTTCCTATGGTGTAAACATGACAGATTCTTCCAATTAAAAAAAAAAAGCTGTGAAAATCAGGATGTGATACTCCTTTTCTATGACATTATCACATTTTTCCATCATAAGCTTATAGTTTCCTGTTAGTCTTTACCTCTTCTGCAAGTTATTTTTACTATCTATTCCCAGGTACACAGTGAAGTTGAGGGACTGGGCTATCTTGCTGAAGATAAGTGCAAGCCACAAAAAGTCATTTTCCAGGGACAACTGTAACAAAATATTTAAATTTTTAGAATATCGTTTTCCTTTTGTGGATACATCAAACAGTAATTGTCTTGATGCAGCCTAACTAAGCATCCCCTCCCTCACTCCCAGCTGTTCTCTACTGACTAAACAGTTTCTTCACCCATCTGATGAAAACTAATAGAAAATTAGGTTTTGCTATGAACCCTTTTCAGGGTGCCATTTTAATATTTGACTGACTCTCGATATCATCTCCATTAAGCCCCCTATTTTTCAAATTTTGGGAAATATAATATTGTTTCACAAATTTCTGTATTCAAATCAGGGGTCATTTGAGCTTACTGATTAATGATTCCATTGCAATTATTGCTCCTCTTGTGTTTATGCAAACAGGCAAAATTAAAATGATGTAGTCAATCCCTTTGAGGAAAATGAGGGTGAGCTTAAGGAGAAAAATCATTTAACAGCCCTGGCTGGTAGCACAGTGGATAAGGCGCAAGCTTGTGAACCCAAAGGTTACAGGTTCGATTCCCCAGCCAGGGCACATGACCAGGTTGCAAACCAGGTCTCCAGCCAGGTCTGTGGCTGGAGGCAGGTGAAATGCAACCATACATTGATGTCTCTCTCCCTCTCTGCCTCTCTCCCTTCCCCTCTTTCTGAAAGTGATGAAATAAAATCTTAAAAAAAAAAAAAAAAAAAAACATGGAAAAGTTAACTATAAAAAAAAAAAAGAAAAAAAGAAAAATCATGTAACAAGGAAAATCACAGTGCTCAGTTGTGGACATTGGTCTAATAAAGCTAACTGTCTTCAAAATTTTTCTTTGGAAGTTTGAACTGGATTTATGATATCATCAGAAATGCTCAATTTACAAGCAAGAAAGATCTATCAAATTGTCATTGTTTAATGTCCTGTCACAGTGACCATAGCTAGGATCCTCACCTCTACATGCATGTATTTTTATTTTCCTAGGTCCCCCTGATCTAAGAGAGTTATTTCTGCAGAACCATTACACAGTTCAGACTGGCTGGGTGCTACCTTTGTTCATTATTTACACACACACATACACACACCTGGTGTTCGAACAGCATGAATATACTGGCTCCCTATGTCAAGGACAAAAGACAGATGATCCTTTGGCCCATGCTCATCATGATGGTCAATGCATGCCTCTCCAATAGTGAGAGATTATTACTCAAAAAATTTTTTTGAAGAATTTGTATAATCTACTATTCCAAGTTGCTCTTGTTTATTTGGATGTTTGTTTATATAAGAGGTGTTCCTTAAATATCCGGTAACCATTGGTTATTTATCAATAAGAGGAATGAAAATGCTAGTTGGAAGCTCTGTAGAAGTGAATGTGGCTTGCCAGCTCAAGGGTTCTTTTACTGTAGTAGGGTATCTAAATATGCTGTTAGTTGGGGAGCCCCTCAGGTGAGTGTCTTAAGGTCCTTCCTCTTGAGAAGTCTGATTTCCTAGAGAAAAATCTGTCTCCTGACTAACGAATAGAGGTCCAGTGTCCACTTGGGAACTGAGTAGGAAGAGGGTGGGGGATGCATCATAGTCACTTAATTTTACTTTTATGGTTGTTTCCGAGTCTAATTATGTGTGATATCACTCAATTTAGAGACCCTCTGTTACACTCCTTCCAGAAAAGCACCCTGAATTATTTTATTTTTTACTAATTATTGTATTACAGTTGTCCAGTTCCCACCCCCCATTGTTCTACCCTGCCACACACACCACATCCCATCTCCCACAGACAATCCCCACATTGTTCATGTCCATTGGTCATTCATACTAGTTCCTTGACTAAACCCTTCCCCTACTTTACCCCCTCTTCCTCTCCCTTAGCCCCTCCAGTCACCATCAGTCTGTTCCTTGTTTCCTTATCTCTGGTTCCATTCTGCCCATCTGTTTTATTAAGTATTTTCCTGTCTTAGGTGAGATCATATGGTACTAATCTTTTGCCCCCTGCCTTATTTCACAAATCATGATACTCTCTAGTTGCATTATTATACAAAATGTTAAAGGGACTTAAGAAAATCAAAACTATGAATATTAAAATGACAACTACCAACAGAATATGAAAAAATGAAAACCAAACTAAGCAAACAATCAGAATAAAATCAGAATCATAGGTATAGGGAACATTGAGAAGGTTATCAGTCTGGAGAGGGAAGGGGGAGAATTGGGGAGAGGGTGCAGGCATTTGGAAACTTAATTCGTGGGTACAAGATAGGGGGAAGTTAAGAATAATATAGAAAAGGGTGAAAACAGGGAACATATGCATGACCCATGGACATGAACCAAGGAGGGAAATTGCAGGAGGTAAGTGGGGTCCTGGGTGGACTGGAGCAAAAGGAAAAGAAACTGGGACAACTGTAACAGCATAATCAAAAAATATACTTTAAAAATAAATAAATCACTCTTCCGCCACAATTTTAAGTCCAGCTCCATACAATGCTCCACCACCACTGCTGCCCCAACTCGAACTGCTCACCAGCACTTTCTGGCTGACAACTCTGCCACCATGGAGGATGTGAGTCAGTATAGCAACGGAAAGGAATTTGCAAAGGAATTCAAGATCAATGAGAGCAAGAATCAGCAGGATGATGGTAAAATGTTTATTGAAGGCTTGAGCTGGGATACAAGCAGGAAAGATCTGACTGAATATTTCTCCTGATTTGGGGAAGCTGTAGACTGAATAATTAAAACAGATTCAGCCACCAGAAGATCAAGAGGATTTGGATTTGTGCTTTTCAAAGATGCTGCTAGTGTTGATTAGGTTTTGGAATGGAAGGAACACAAACTGGATGGCAAATTGATAGACCCTAAAAGGACCAAAGATTTAAAACAAAAGGAACCACCTCAAAAAGGTTTTCATGGGTGGAATGAGCCCAGATACTTTTTTCTTAATTTTATTGTTGTTGTATTACACCCATCCCTTTTTCCTCCCCACTGTCCCCTTCCCTACACACCCACTCCCCACCAAAGTCAATCCCACATGTCCATGTCTACGGTTCTTCCATGCTAGTTCCTTGACTAAATTGCTCCCCTTCTTTACTTCCTCTTTCCCTTTCCCACCTCCCCACTCCCCTCTACCCAATGAAAATCTTTTTGTTATATTCCCCTATCTGGTTCTGTATTGCTTGCTTGTTTGTTTTGTTCATTATTGTCCTGTAATGGGTGAGATATTATCATATCAATGGATGTTGAAAAAGCATTTGATAAAGTACAGTAACCATTTATGATAAAAACACTCAGCAAAATGGGAATAGAGGGAGCATACTTCAACATAATAAAGGTCATATATGAGAAACCTGAAGCCAACATCATACTCAACATACAAACACTAAAACCTTTCCCCTAAGATCAGGAACAAGACAAGGCTGTCCACTTTCCCCACTTCTGTTCAATATTGTCACAGAAGTTCTAGCCATAGCTATCAGAGAAGAAAAAGGAATCAAAGGTATCCAAATTGGAAAGGAGGAAGTCAAACTGTCATTATTTGCAGCTGACATGATAATGTATATATAAAACTCCATAGGCTCCACCAAAAACTTACTCGACCTAATAAATAAATTTAGCAAAATAGCTGGATATTAAGTCAATAACCAGAAATCAAAAGCATTTTTATATACCAATAATGAAGCATTAGAGATAGAAGCAAGAAACCAAATCCCATTTACCATAGCAACAAGAAAAATAAAGTACTGAGGAATAAACTTAACCAGAGAGGTAAAAGACCTGTCCTCAGAAAACTATAGAACAGTGAAGAAAGAAGTTAAGGAAGATACAAATAAATGGAAGCATATACCATGTTCATGGATGGGAACAATGAACAGCATTAAAATGTCCATACTACGCAAAGCAATCTATAGATTCAATGCAATCCCAATTAAAATACCAATGACAGACTTCACAGAGATAGAAAAAACAATTCAAAAATTTATATGGAGCCAAAAATGCCCATGATTAGCCACAGCAATCTTGAGAAAGAAGAACAAGGTAGAAGAAATCACAATACCGGACTTTATAGTACAAGGCTACTGTCATCAAAACAGCATGGTACTGGCATAAGAATAGACATATAGATCAATGGAACAGAATAGAGACCCCAGAAATTAACCCAGGACTCTATGGTCAACTCATATTTGACAAAGGGGGAAGGAACATCCAATGGAGTCAAAACAGTCTCTTCAACAAATGGTGTTAGGAGAACTGGACAGCAACATGCAAAAAGATAAAACTAGACCACCAACTTACACCATACACCAGAATAAACTCAAGATGGATAAAGGATTTAAACATAAGCAGTGCCACCATAAAATTCCTGGAGAAAAATATAGGCAGTAAACATTTGGATATCCTATGCAAAAATATGTTTACCGATACTTCACCAAGGGCAAAGGAAATAAAAGAGTGAATCAATAAATGGGACTATATCAAATTGAAAAGTTTCTGTTCAGCTAAAGAAAATATCAGCAAAATTCAAAGGGAACCAACTGTATGGGAAAACATAATTGCCAATGATACCTCAGACAAGGGTCTGATCTCCAAAATATATAAAGAACTAATGCGACTCAACACCAGGGAGACAGACAGCCCAATTAAAAAATGGGC
>PVIW01010891.1:0-41083 GCA_004026585.1 Noctilio leporinus | reverse complement strand
GGGAGACAGACAGCCCAATTAAAAAATGGGCAAAGGACCTGAACAGACAACTCACTGAGGAAGATATACAAAGGGCCCAGAGGCATATGAAAGAATGCTCAACATTGCTAGTCATCAGAGAGATGCAAATTAAAACTGCATTAAGATACCACCTCACACCTGTCAGAATGGCAATCATCAGCAAATCAACAAACAACAATTGTTGGCGAGGATGCGGGGCAAAGGGAACCCTCATACACTGTTGGTGGGAATGCAGGCTGGTGCAGCCACTGTGGAAAACAGTGTGGGGTTTCCTTAAAAAACTAAAAATGGAACTGCCTTTTGATCCAGCCATTCCACTACTTGGGCTATACTCAAAGAATCCTGAAACACCAATTCATAAGAACCTATGCACACCTATGTTCATAGCGGCACTATTTACAATAGCCAGGTGCTGGAAACAGCCTAAGTGCCCATTGGTGGATGATTGGATCAAAAAACTTTGGTACATTTACACAATGGAATTCTATGTAGCAGAAAGAAAGAAGGAACTTGTACCCTTTGCAACAACATGGATGGAACTGGAAAGTATTATGCTTAGTGATATAAGCCGGTCAGTGAAGGACAAATATCATATGATCTCACCCATTGCAGGACAATAATTAGCAAAACTCATTATTGCAAAATGATGTTGGCAAAAACAAGCCAAACAGAACCAAGTATATAAATACAAGGAATAGGCCTTTAGTGGTCAGGGGGAATGGGGTTCGGGGGAGGGGGGAGGGAGAAACAAAGAAGGGGAGCAGCTTAGACAAGAACCTAGTATAAAGGAACCATGGACATGGAAAACAGGTGGGATTGACTTTGGGGGGAATGGGTTGGTGGGGAGGGGGCAGAGGAGAGTAAAAATGGGATGGATGTAATACAACAACAATAAAATTAAAAAAAAAGAAAGATCAATGAAACAAAATAAAGAACCCAGATATAAACGCAGGTTTCTACGCTCAACTAATTTTTGACAAAGGGGGAAGGAGCATCAAATGGAGTTACAATAGCCTCTTCAACAAGTGGTGTTGGGGGAACTGGACAGGAGCATGCAAAAAAATGAAACTAGACTACCTACTTACACCACACACCAGAATAAACTCAAGATGGATAAAACATTTAAACACAAGCCATGCTACCATAAATGTCCTAGAGGAAAACATAGGAAGAAAAATTATAGATATCCCACGCAGCAATGTT
This sequence comes from Noctilio leporinus, assembly GCA_004026585.1. Classification (NCBI taxonomy): domain Eukaryota; kingdom Metazoa; phylum Chordata; class Mammalia; order Chiroptera; family Noctilionidae; genus Noctilio; species Noctilio leporinus. Next base: position 39,859 of record PVIW01010891.1, on the reverse strand, counting down.
TTCACCAATACTTCTCCAAGGGCAAAAGAAATAAAGGAACAAATAAACAAATGGGACTACACCAAAATAAATTGTTTCTGCTCAACTAAAGAAAACATCAACAAACTAACAAGAGAAACTTCCATATGGGAAAACATATTTGCTAATGACACCTCAGACAAGGGTTTGATCTCTAAAATATATAAGTAACTTATACAACTATAACTCAATACCAGGAAGACAGACAACCTGATTAAAAAATGGGCAAAGGACCTAAACAGACACATCTCTGAGAAGGACATATAAAGGGCCCAAAGGCATATGAAAGAATGCTCAACATGACTAGCCATCAGACAGATGCAAATTAAAACCACAATGAGATACCACCTCACACCTGTCAGAATGGCCATCATTAACAAATCAACAGACAAGTGCTGGCAAGGATGTGGAGAAAAGGGAACCCTTGTGCAATGTTGGTGGGAATGCAGACTGGTGCAGGCACTATGAAAAACAGTACAGAATTTCCTAAAAAAAAAAAACTAAAAATGGAGGGGATGATCTTGATCAAAACTGTGCTTTAGATAGATCACTCTGACTCCAATATGGAGAATGGATTAAGAGGAATTAGATAGGAGATCTGATTGCTCATAGAGTCATTCACTTAGTAAATGTGTATTGAGCATCTGCTACATGCCAGGTAGTATTCTAGGCTCTGAAATACAGAAGTGGGGAAGAGTGATAAGATCCTTGAATTCATGGAGCTTCTTACATTCTAGTGGGGGTAGGTAGCAAATTATCAACAGATAAATGAAAATAAAAACATAGTTATGATGTTATAACTACGTGTGTTTGAGACTGGGCTTAGAGCTGAGTGGCAGGAAGGAGCCAGCCATGTGAAGATGAGATTAGAAGCATTCCAGGCAAAGAAAGTGGTGAGAGCAAAAGGATGGGTGCCAATGTGTATGTCTAGAAAGACCTTTATGAACCAGTGAATGTAAAATCACTTAGAACAGCGCCTAGTATATATTAAGCACCATTTAAGTATTATCTGTTATTCTTATCATTATTGTTAAGCTTTGATTGATGTTTAACATACATACAAAAATAAGCATAAGTATTTTGTTTTCCAATCAACAATGCATCTGGTAACTTGACAACCAGATCATGAAACAGAACATCCCATACATAAATTCTTGTGCTCTTTTCTATCCCTACCTGCCCCCAGGGTTGACCACTATTCTGGCATATAATAAATGGATTTTGCCTATTTCTATACATTATATAAGTGGAATAATACAAGTTGTGTTTATTGTGTGTCAGGTTTTTCGACTTAACATTGTTTCGAAGAGTCATCCATGTTTTGGATGTAGTTATATATTACTCATTTTCATTAATATGTGGCATTCTTATTGTGTAAATATACATTTGTATATTCATCCTGTTTATTTTAATTTTTTTGTTTTAGATTATTTTATAAATGATCAAAATACCAGTAGGAAAATAAATGGCTAAAAGTGGATATCTTTTCCATTGTAAGCCTTTCTATTTTATTAATTTTTACAATACATTTCTACATATTAATTCATAGCTAAGAAAGTAGCCATCACTCTATAATCCCAGCTCCACAACCTACTTATTCTATTTTTAATTCACCTCGTATCTATTTTTATAACTTAAATTTAAATCTACTCTTTTATTTTATAATTTTATTAATTTTAGATATTATGATATTGTAATTATATTGAGTTTATAAATGATGATAATTTAAGTCACTAATCCCATTCTTAATTTTAATGTCTCATTATTTTTGTTCTTTATAAATAATGCACTCAAATTCCTTATATAAGTTTTTATTAACAGTACTAACTCCCACTCTGTGAAATAATGATGTTGGCACTCAGACTCTTACTTTACTTTCTCCTACCTGCTGCTACCCCTAGCCTATTGTATTGTCAAAATAAATAACATTATATTCTGTTTTGTAACCAGATTAAGTAATCTCTGTTCTAGGGTTTGATGCTAAAGTTTAATAACAAAAACTAACACTACCTTATGAAGACTACCTATGTACTGAGGACTGTTAGGTCAAGTGGTTGCTGGGTTATACTGTCTCTGCAAGTCCGACGTCAACCCCATGTCCAGTGTATCAGCAGCCTAAAATGATGCAATACACTTGGACAGCTTTCTGTTTTTTTCTATAGTTTCTGGTTACTTAATTCATTTTCAAAGAACCTGAAAGAAGAGCCAAAAAGAACTTTTGGAGCCTGGTCTTTGAATGTGGCTCAGTATATTCCACAGAAATCCCCTTCACATTTTCAGCCAAGTTTTATACATTCTCAGCCAAGTGTTGATTTCAGATGCATTCTGTGGAGACTATTGATATAAGCATAGTTCCAAAGAGAATGCCTTATCATTCCCACAGAGTTGCCATGTGGCTTTGCATGTCTGACTTGATGACATGTCTTTAGTTCTTTGCTGGAAATTCACTCATTAATGGTGCCAACTCTATGACTCAGCAGTTTCCTTAGAGGCTTAGAGTCAGCCAGGTCCCAGTAATAGCCTATGTTCTGGAGTAAGTTCCTGGCACACCTTCTTCTTGCTCAACATTGAGCTTTGGGGCTTCTCAAGCTGGTCATATTTGTTATCCCTTTTCAGGTGTTTTAAATCATTTGAATAAAGACTGTTTTCTGTGGGCTTGTACATCACCATAGGAAAAAGGACTATGATACTGGGAGAATTTGCATCCTGAAGACAAAAGGATTGATTTTTTTGACATGTCCAATCACCAAATCTTCCACAGGAACATGTGGCATATTTTTATTTAATGCATGATGTTGGATGTCAGCATGAAATAGAACCTCAGAATTTTCTCCTCCAAAAAAAAGCAATGATAAACTAGAAAAAAATGTCAGAATTGACTTTTTAGGAAATCTCAAAACTAACCAAAGGTTTTCAATAGAATGAGGAGCACTTACGCAAGAAAAAGAGCTGGTTCTCAGAAAGAACAGCAAGTTTTGTGGTGTTTTAACTGATTGTACACCCATACTCAAATGTCCAGCCCAGGGTAGCCTTGAAAATAGCAGCCAATGTTCCTAATACCAGAGGGAGAAGAATGCATTGTACTTACAATGAATTAAGCAATATTTATAATAGCTATAAAATAAGGGGAAATCCAAATGTTCATCAACTTATGAATGGATAAGTAAAATGTGCCACATTTGTACAAAGGAATATTATTCAGCATAAATAGGAGTGTGGTATTGATACATACTACACCATGGATTAACCTTGAAAGAATGTTAAATCAAAGAACTCAGGTACAAAAGACTAAACGTTGTATTATTCCATTTATATAAAATTTCCAAACTAGGCAAGTCTATAAAGATAGAACGTAAATTAGACAGAGAACCAAGATGGTGGAGAAGTGGAGCTACATCAATCTCCTCCCAACACCAAACTGGAATTATAACTTAATTGGGGAGAAATCATCCTGAATAACCAACAAAACACCAACTGGAGAGAAGCCTTATTACCACCGACAGAACAAAAGAGCTGATTCATCACGACATGACCAGGAGGAAGTGCGGAACCCCAAGAGGGCTGGTGGGGCTCCCATGGGCAGCAGCTGAAGGGATGAAGAAAGATCTCAGCAGCTGGGGTTCCACCTAAGAAGGGTAGGACCTAAGCCCCTAACTGGGCTTCCCAGCCTACAGCAAAAAAGCGAGAGTAATACAGCATTCAGCTGTGAAGAGCAAAAAGCTGCCACATTTAACCAGCTTGACATAGAAACCAAGTTCTCAAAGGGACCACACACAAAAATACAGGTGGGGTGGGGCACTGGGAGCAGCCAATGAGTTCAGTGCTGACGCATCCCCCACGCAGCTGGCAGACCACTCTTCTCCAAAGGGCAGGAGCCTGAGGGGAAGCCACAGACCCACCTATATGGATTAAACTGTCCCACCCATAGGGATTAATCTGCCCCACCCAGCAATGCCTAAACTTGACTTCAGATCATAGGTTGGTTGGATTAATGACTGAATTCATCTGCTCCACCCAGAGGTGCCTAAAACTGACCACTGGTCACAGACTGATTGGATTAACTATAGGAGACAAAGATAGTGGATCTCTGGTAGTCTCCAATTGGCTTACTAGGCCCAGACTGGGACATGAGCATCACCAAGCACAGATCCAGGAAATGAAAAAAAGTGCACCTCTACACCACAGAAGGTCACACCACTAAGACAGTAAGTCAAAGCAGACCAATCTAAGAAGCAGAAACAAACAAGAGCCACCTAAAATGGGGAGACAAAGAAATCAACCCTCAGCAAATGGAAAGGAGGAATCCCTAGGAAGAGTGCAAAATGAAATAGAGGTAAGCACCCTATCAGACATGGAATTCAAAATAATGATGATGGAGAAACTCAACGAGTTCAGCCAGTTCAAAGAAAACTACAAACAACTCCAGGGGAACTACAAAGAACTCCAGGAAAGCTACAAGGAACTTACTAAGAAATACACAAGCATTAAAAAGGACATAGAAACCATCAATATGAGCCAGGAAGAAATGAAGAATACCATTTCTGAATTGAAGAACATAGTAGAAGAAATCAAAAGCAGGCTAGAGAAAGCAGAGGATCAAGTCATCGAGCTGGAGGTCAATGTAGAAAAAAATTCCCAGGCAGTGCAACAAAATGAAAAAAAGACTGAAAAGGAATGAAGAGGTTTTAAGAGAGCCGCAGGACAACATGAAACATAATAACATCTGTATCATAGGGATACCAGGAGGAGAAAAGGAGGAGCAAGGGATAGGAAACCTTTTTGAAAAAGTAATGACAGAAAACTTCCCTCACTTGAGGAGAGAAAATGTCATGCAAACTCAGGAAGCACAGAGGGTCCCAAGGAAGATGAACCCAAACAGGCCCAATCCAACACACATCATATGAAAATGGCATATCTCAAAGACAAGGAGAGACTCCCAAAAGCAGCAAGAGAGAAACAGCTAATAACATACAAGGTGTCTCCCATAAGGTTATCAGCTGATTTCTCCACAGAAACACCACAAGCCAGAAGGGAATGGCAAAAAATATTTCAAGCAATGAAAAACAAAGGCCTGCAACCAAGAATACACTACCCAGAAAGGCTGTCATTCAAAAGGGAAGGTGAAATAAGGAGTTTCCCAGACAAAAGAAGGCTAAAAGAATATATCTCCACCAAACCAGCATTGCAAGAAATGCTAAAGGGTCTTCTTTAAGAAGATGAAGAAACAGAGAGACAGACAGGAACATAGGTACAAAGGTAAATGGATTAAATGCACCAATCAAAAGATATAAGGCAGCTGAATGGATAAGAACCAACTTTAACTTATGAATGCTTTAATGTGATCTTGTTATAAATAGATTTAACTAAATAAAGTACAATTTTGTATGTTACTTGTACCTGCATTACTGCAGGTTAAGTTTTCTTAGATTGGAATCATTTCAATGATATGGGAAAATCAGGTTACTTGCAATAACTCAGAAAAATCAAATGCAGTTAAGGAAGAAGAAAAAAGTAAGAAAATGTGATGTATATTACATAGAAGACATGCTGTCTTTCATATTCACTGTTACAAAATATGTGCTTATTTGTGGGTGTGTAGTATATATAGATTTTGTTAGCAATTTATGTTTTAAATAGCAACCAACTGGACATGGGTGTGTTGTGAAATCAACCTTTAGGTTAGAAAAGATGCTGAGAATGAAGACCAATTTGGATGAAAGTTGCAAACTACTAAACTATATGATTCATGTACATAGACAATATATATTCTCATATTAGCATGTAAATTAGATGAGGTTCCTTTCAACTAAATTGTGGAAATACACATTTCCAGTTATGAAGGCCCCCAAACTGGGGATGCTTGGGAAAAGGAATGAATGCTATAGTAAATTTTATTATTGAAATGTGAACATACCTAAGCTCTACCTCAACAGAGTCTTAAATAGTTCAGGGGTTTATTTAGGACCACATAGGAAGTCAAGTACAAGTTCAAAAAATAGCTAGAATACTATTCTACAAAATTACTTAAATCCTAGGGATTTTAATTTTTTACCTCAACTTAGTAGACATAATAATTTCTACTCTGGGAACTGGCTGAGCACTGCAAGCGCCATTATTTATGAAGGCTTCAACCTGTAAAACACATGTAGAGGAAAAACAGAGGGTATTGAAAGAAGCAAGACCTGTGCACAGCCTAAATAAATAAATAAATCTACTATTTAAGATGGAAAACTCCAAAAAGAATAAATTGTAGTTCCAGTAGCTTAAAATAAAGTTGAGTTGTATTGTTGTAGTGGGGAAGATTTGACTCAAAAACCAAATTCATTTTTTACTATGGGTTTGACACTGTCTTTAGGACAACTTTCACAAAAGTGAGTTATGCAATACACCATTTCTGTGATATATTTCACAAAAATAGCATTCCAGAGTAAAATAAGTATTAAAGAAGAAAAAACTACCTAATCTTGCTGCAATATATCTAAAATACTATCAGTTATGTACTTTAAATATGTGTAAAAATATGTATGGGTGTAAATGTATTTTTGTATGTGTTTGGTAATATTGTAATTCATAATACTTAAAAGAGTAATTCTTTAAACAAATGAATTAACGTGGGCATTTTGGAATAATGAAAAGAAAACTATTAATATGATTCAAAGAGCTGACAGAAGGCAGTAATCAAATGGTGAATTGTCTGGATGAGAAAGGGGGAAAAAAAGAGTACACATTGGTAATTACAGAATAGACAGGGGGATGTTAAGAAGAACAAAGGCAATAGAGAAGCCAAAGAACTTATATGCATGACTCAAGGACATGAACTAAGGGCGGGGGGGCATTGCTGGAGGAAATGGGGTACTGGGTGGAGGGGGACAAAGGGGGTAAAATTGGGACAGCTGTAATAGGAAAATAAATACAATGTATTTTTTAAAAAATTAAAAATTAAAAAATAAATAAACAAGAAAGCAAATTATTGGTTTCTAGGGAATGAAGGGAGGAAAAATTGAGGAGTAACTGCTAACAGGTAAAAAGTTTCATTTTGGAAAGATGGAAATGTTCTGAAATTAGATAGTGGTGATGACTACACAACATTGTAAATATACTAAAAAATTTGTACACATTAAAATAGTAATTTTTGTGTAATTTGAATCTCAATTTTAAAAATTGCTCTTGGGGGAAATGGGAACATCTGTATTAGTATCAACAATTAAGTTAAAAATTGCTCTAACACACACACAAGAAGTTCAAGGAGATACATAGCTTCTCTATGCCCCTATTAACTATAGATTTATGATTTGATCAACATCAGAAATTTGATCAAAGGTGTAGTAATTAAGGGAATTGTTTGTGAACATGACTTAAGATGTTGGCATATGGAAGAAAGAGTGCCCCACTGCCTAGGATAGCAGTTTGGGTCACATACAAGCTACCATCATATGCTGTTTTCCTTCTGTTTCAAGGTCAAATTTAAGAGTTGTAAAGGCCTTGGACACAGTCTTCCAAAGGGTATGGGAAAGCTTACCACTTTGTTGAGGAACAGCTAACATATTGAATTCCATAAAAATTCAAGGCTAAGGCAAACAATAATGATGGAAAATGACCTATAAGTAGATGAATGTAAGTGGTTGAATTCTAAGTAGATTCCTCTTACTATGAAATAGAAAGGAAGAAGAGGAAGTTGGCAATTTTAATTTGAAAGATGCTCTTTTTGTTTTGTGGTCATAGTTGTACACAGTGATATAATATAAGTGATATTCCACAGTTCTGGATACTTTTTATGTGCCAGATCCTGGAAAATATGCTTTAACTATTAGTGTATATAGAAAGTGTTACTATTATTTTTAAGTAGATTTTATTATGCTGTTACAGTTCTCCTTTTTTATAAGATTTTATTCATTATTTTTAGAGAGGGGGAAAGGGTGGGAGGAAGAAAGGGAGAGCAACATTAATAATGTATGGTTGCCTTTTTCATGCCACCAGTTGGGGACCCGGCTGGAGACTTGGCTTGCAACATGGGTACGTACTCTGAGTAGGAATCAAACTGGTATCTCTTGGGTTTGCAGGCCGGCGCTCAATCCACTGAGCCACACCAGCCAGACAGTTGTCCTTTTTGCTCAATCCTCCACCCCCTAACCTCCTCCTGCAATAGCTATCATCCTGCTCTTCATCTATGAGTCTATCCCCATTTTCCTTGTTAGTTCAGTTTGTTCATTAGATTCCACATATGAGTGAAATCATATGTTATTTTCATTTTCTGATTGGCTTATTTCACTTAGCATAATGTTCCCCAGGTTCATCCATACTGTCACAAAAGGTAAACATTTCTTACTTATTATGGCTGAGTAGTATTCCATTATGTAAATGTCACATAGTTGTTTTATCCATTCATCTACTGATGGACACTTGGGCTGCTTCCAAATCTTGATGATTGTAAATAATGCTGAAATGAATGTAGGAATGTGTATGCTGTTTCAAATTAGTGTTTTTGGTTCCTTTGGATATATTCCCAGAAGTGGGATTACTGAGTCAAAGGCAGATTGATTTTAAATTTTTTGAAGTATCCGCATACTGTTTTCCACAGTGGCTGTACCAGTCTACATTACCATCAACAATGCAAAAGCATTCCTCTTTCTCCACATCCTTGCCAGTACCTGTTTGTTGATTTTATGAAAATAGCCAATCTGACAGGTGTAAGATGATAGCTCATTGTAGTTTTAATTTGCATTTCTCTCATTATTAGTGACATTGAACATCTTTTCATACATTTTTGGCTATCTTTATGTCCTTTTTGGAGAAGGGTCTATTCAGGTTCTTTGTCCATTTTTAAATTAGTTCGTGTTTTTGGTGTTGAGTTTTGTAAGTTCTTTATAAATTTTGAATGTTAATCATATGAATCAGTGAGTATGTTCTCCTATTCTCTGAGTTGTCTTTTTAATTTGTTAATGATTCTCTTTGCTTTGCAAACCTTTTTAATTTGATGTGCTCCCATTTATTATTTTTTCATTTTTCCCCTTGCCTGAGGAGATATATATGATAAAATATTGCTACAAGCAATATCCGAAATTTTGCTTCCTAAGTTTTCTTCTATTATTTTTAAGGATTTGGGTTTAACATTTAAGTCTTTGATCTATTTTGAGTTAATTCTTGTGTTTGGTATAAGAAGGTGGTCTAAGAGATGCAGCGAGATAGTGGAGAAGTAACTGGAGCTACACAAATCTCCTCCCAGCTCGCATCTGGAATTACTTTTTGGAGAAAAAGTCAGCTGAAATTACCAACAGAACACCAGCTGGAAAGAAGTCCTATAATCAGGGACAGAACAGAAGAGGCCACTTCATCACAACATGACTGGTAGGAATTGCAGAAATGCAAGAGGGCTGGCTGGGCCCCCACCAGAGGCAGCAGCTGAAGGGATGGAGCCACGAGTTCCACCTGAGAAGGGTGGATTCTGGTCCCCCAGCTGGGTGTCCCAGTCTCCAGTGAGAATACATTGGCATCCACCTACCCTGGGTTCCAGCGGAGGGAGGGCAGAGAGGACTGGAGAAATGTGGGGAGAGTTTGTGGCAGTGGCTTGGAGGAGAGAGGTGGGGTAGCAGCTATGGGGATGCTGGTGTTGACTCATTGCCTACACCTCAGGAGGACTGCAGTGCCAAGTGGCTTCTGTATGGGGGTCTTCATAGCCCCACCCACTGGAAGCAATCTGCCCCACCCAGCGGCACTTGAGCCTGGCACCTGATCACAATTCTTTGATTTACATCTAAGTAAACCTCTCCTGCCCAGCCCTGTCTGAGCATAGGTACAATAGTTGGCACCTGAAGAGGTAACTCTCACTCAGCAGTGCCTCCACCTGTCTGCTGATTACAAGCTCTCTGACTTACAGCTGGGTCAGTCAGTCAGTCCCGCACAGTGGCAAGTGAGTCTGGTGGCTGATCATGGATTCATTGCTTTGCAACTGAGTTCATCCTTCTCACTCAGCAGAGCCTGGGCCTGGCAGATGATTACAAACTCTCTGAATTACAACTGGGTCAGACAGTCAGCCCCGCACAGTGGTAACTGAGCCTGGTGGCTGATCATGGATTCATTGGTTCACAACTGAGTTGGTTTGTACTGTGCAGTGGCCCCTGGGCCAGGCAGCTGATCACAAATTCATTGGATTACAATTGAAACTTGTCATTTAGCCCAGTGGCCCCTGAGCTTGGTGGGCGAACACAGGTTCATTGGATTACAATTGGATCTTGCTACCTAGCCCAGTGGTGCCTGAGCCTGGCTGCTGATCACAGATTCAATGATTTACATCTGAATATATCCCACCAGGCTGCACCTGAGCTGGTGGCTGATCCATTGGATTACAGTTGAACCTCTCTGTTTAGCCCAGCAGTGCCTGAGTTTGGTAGCTGATTTATTCATTTACAACTGAATTGGTCTGTCCCCCCAAACTACATCTGAGCCTGGTGGAGGATCACAGATCCAAAGGATTACAACTAATTCAGTCCCTGCAGCCTAGCAGTTCCTTACCCTGGCAGCTGATCACAGTCTGATTTGATTACAATGAAACCTAAAAATGGGGAGAAAAAGATACAGTCCATCATAAAAAGGAAAGGAGGAAACCTCAGAAAGATCACTAAATGAAACAGAGGTAAGAAAACTACCAGATATGGAATTCAAAATAGTGATGATAGAGAAGCTCAATGAGCTCAGTCAGCTCAAAGAAAACTACAAACAACTCCAGGGGAACTAGGGAGAACTCCAGGTAATCTACAAGGAACTTACGGAGAACGATACCAGTATCAAAAAGGACATAGACCCTATCAGTAAGAGCCAAGGGGAAATGAAGAATACAATTTCTGAATTGAAGAATACAGTAGAAGGAATCAACAACAGGCTAGAGGAAGCAGAGGACTGGATCAGTGAGCTGGAGGACAATGTAGAAAAATATTCCAAGATGGTGCAACAGAATGAAAAAATGCTGAACAAAAATGAAAAGGTTTTAAGAGAGCTGCAGGACAACATGAAACGTAATAACATGTATATCATAGGGATACCAGAAGGAGAAGAGAAACAAGGAATGGAAAATCTGTTCAAAAGAGTCATGATAGAAAACTTGGCTAGCATGATGCGGGAAAACCTTACTCAAGTTCAGGAAGCACAGAGGGTTCCAATGAGGATGACTCCAAAAACAGACCCACTCCAAGACACATTATAATTAAAATGGCAAATTTCAAAGATAAACAGAGAATCCTAAAACCATCAAGAGATAAATAGCAAATAACATGTAAGGGGGTTCTCATAAGGTTGTCAGCTGATTTTTCAACAGAAACAATACAAGCCAGAAGAGAATGGCAAAAACATATTCCAAGTAATGTGAAATAAAGGCCTACAACCAAGAATACTCTACCCAACAAGGCTCTCATTCAAAATGGAAGGAGAAATAAGAAGTTTCCTAGACAAAAGAAGACTAAAAGAATACATCAATACCAAACCAGCATTGCAAGAAATGCTAAAGGGTCTACTTTTAAAAAAATGAAGAAACAGAGAGACATAAAGGAACACAGGTACAAAGGGGAAAAATGGCAATAAATAATTATCAATCAATATTAACCTTAAATGTAAACAGATTAAATGCACCAATCAAAAGACATAGGGTAGATGAATCGGTAAGAAAACATGAATTACATATATGCTGTCTTCAAGAGACTCACCTCAGAACAAAAGATTGACACAAATTGAAAGTGACGGGATGGAAAAATAAATATAAAGCAAATGGTCATGAAAAAAAGGCTGGAGTAGAAATACTTATTTCAGACAAAATAGATTTTATGATGAAGGACATAAAAAGAGACAAAGAAGGGCATTTCATAATACTTAAGGGAACGATCCACCAAGAAAACATAACCCTCATAAATATATATCCACCTAACGTAGGAGCTACAAAATATAAAGGAAAATCTTGGAGGACTTCAAGAAGGATATAGACAGCAACACATTAGTAGTAGAGGATTTTAATACCCCATTATCAACAATGGACAGATCTTCCAAACAAAAAAAATCACTAAGGATGTTGTTGCATTGAACAACACTCTAGAGGAAATGGAACTAACTGCTATATACAAAACCTTTCCACCAAAGAAGCAAAATACATGTTATTTCCAAATGCACACGGAACATTCTCTAAGACAGACCACATGGTAGGTCATAATACAGGAAAATTGAAATCATACCAAACAGCGGCTCAAATCACAATGCCTTGAAACTAGAAACCAACCTTAATGGTTAGCGTGTTTTTGTTTTTTTCCCTTAACAACAAGTGAAATTGAAGAAGTAATCAAACATCTCCCAAAGCCCAAGACCTGGACCAGATGGCTACACAGGTGAATTCTACAAAACATTTAGAGAAGAATTAACTCCTACGCTTCTCAACCTATTCCAAAAAATCCAACAAGAGGAAAGACTCCCAAACCCTTTCTATGAAGCCAATATTATCCTAATCCCAAAACCAGGTTAAAACACAACTAAGAAGGAGACTGAATGACATGCTTTAAAGTAAAGAATGGATTAACAATGAGATCAAAGATGAAATCAAAAGTTTCTGGAAACATGGCCTTGGCTGGTAGCACAGTGTATAAGGCACTGGCATACAAACCCAAAGGTTCCTTGCTTCAATTCCCCAGCTAGGTACATGACCAGGTTGCAAGCCAGGTCGCCAGCCATGTCTGTGGCTGGAGGCAGGTAAATATCAATCATATATTGATTTTTCTCTCCCTCTGCCTCTCTCCCTTCCTCTCTCTGGAAGTAATAAATAAAATGTCTTAAAAAATTGTTTCTGGAAACAAATGACAATGAATATGCAACAGCCCAAAACCTATGGGACACAGCAAAGGCAGTCCTCAGAGGGAAATTCATAGCAATGTAGTCATACCTAGAATGGATAAAAAAGCCTTATACAAACAACCTAACCATAAAGCCACAGGAACTAGAGGAGCAACAACAAACAAAGCCCAGAGTAAGTAGAAGGAAGGAAATAATCAAGATCAGGGCAGAACTAAATAACTTAGAGACTCAAACTACAATTCGAAGAATCAACAAGTCCAGAAGCTGGTTCTTTGAAAAAAAAATAAACAAAATTGACAAGCCTTTATCCCAATTCATCAAGAAAAAGAGAGAGGTGACCCAAATAAACAGAATCAGAAATGACAGAGGAGAAATTAAAATTGATACTTCAGAAATACAAAGGAATGTAAGAAATTACTACAAACAACAATATGACAATAAATATGACAACCTGAGTGAAATGGACACATTTCTGGAAATGTATAATCTACAAAAACTGAACCCAGAAGAAGCAGAAATCCTGAATAGACCAATAACAACAAGTGAAATTGAAGAAGTAATCAAACATCTCCCAAAGCCCAAGACCTGTACCGGATGGCTACACAGGTGAATTCTACAAAACATTTAGAGAAGAATTAACTCCTATCCTTCTCAACCTATTCCAAAAAATCCAACAAGAAGAAAGACTCCCAAACCCTTTCTATGAAGCCAATATTATCCTAATCCCAAAACCAGGTTAAAACACAACTAAGAAGGAAAACTATAGACCAATATCTCTGAAGAACATAGATGCTATGATTCTCAACAAAATATTGGCCAATGGGATCCAACAATATATTAAAAAGATCATACACCATGATCAAGTGGGTTTCATCCCAGGAATGAAAGGATAGTACAACATTCACAAATTAATAAATGTAATACACCACATTAACACAATGAAAGACAAAAACCATATGATCATATCAATAGATGCTGAAAAAGCACAGCAAACATTTATGATAAAAACACTCAGCAAAATGGGAATAGAGGGAGCATATCTCAACATCATAAAGGCTATCTATGAGAAACCTGAAGCCAACATCATACTCAATGGGCAAAAACTAAAAGCTTTCCCCCTAAGATCAGGAACAAGACAAGGCTGTCCACTTTCTCCACTTCTGTTCAACATCATTTTGGAAGTTCTTGCCATAGATAGGTATCAGAGAAGAAAAAGGAATCAAAGGTATCCAAAATGGAAAGAAGGAAGTCAAACTGTTATTATTTGCAGATGGCATGATAGTGTACATACAAAACCCAATAAACTGCACCAAAAAATTACTCAACCTACTAAGCAAATTTAGCAAAATAGCTGGATATAAAGTCAATATTCAAAAATCAAAAGCATTTTTGTATACCAATAATGAAATATCAGAGATAGAAGTTAGAATACAAATCCCATTTACCATGGCAACAAGAAAAATAAAGTACTTAGGAATAAACTTAGCCAAGGAGGTAAAAGACCTATACTCAGAAAACTACATAACACTGAAGAAAGACATTAAGGAAGACAGAAATAAATGGAAGCATATATCAATATTCATGGATGGGAAGAATTAACATCATTAAAATGGTGATACTACCCAAAGCAATCTATAGATTCAATGCAATCCCAATGAAAATACCAATGACAGACTTCACAGAAATAGAAAAAATACTTCAAAACTTTATATGGAACCAAAAATGCCCATGAATAGCCACAGCAATCTTGAGAAAGAAATACAAGGTAGGAGGAATCACAATACCGGGCTTCAAACAATACTACAAGGCTACTGTCATCAAAACAGCCTGGTACTGGCATAAGAATAGACATATAGATCAATGGAACAGAATAGAGAGCCCAGAAATTAACCCAGGTCAACTAATATTTGACAAAGGGGGAAGGAACATAAAATGGAGTAAAAACAGCCTCTTCAACAAATGGTGTTGGGAGAACTGGACAGCAACATGCAAAAAAATAAAACTAGACCATCAACTTACACCATACACCAGAATAAACTCAAGATGGATAAAGGACTTAAACATAAGCAGTGCCATCATAAAGGTCCTGGAGAAAAATAGAAGCAGTAAAATTTTAGATATCCTGCACAGAAATATGTTTACTGATACTTCACCAAGGGCAAAGGAAATCAAAGAACAAGTCAACAAATGGGAATATATCAAACTAAAAACTTTCTATTCAGCTAAAGAATGCATCAGCAAAATTAAAAGGGAACCAACTGTATGGAAAAATATATTTGCCAAAGATACCTCAGAGAAGGGTTTGGTCTCCAAAATATATAAAGAACTTATGAGACTCAACACCAAGGAGACAGATATCCAAATTAAAAAATGGGCAAAGTACCTGAACAGACAGACAACTCCCTGAAGAAGACATACAAAGGGCCGAAAGGCATATAAAAGAATGCTCAATATCACTAGTCATCAGAGAGATGCAAATTAAAACCACAATAAGATACCACCTCACACCTGTCAGAATGGCAATCATCAGCAAATCAACAAACAACAAGTGTTGGCGAGGATGCGGGGCAAAGGGAACCCTCATACACTGTTGGTGGGAATGTAGGCTGGTGCAGCCACTATGGAAAACAGTATGGAGTTTCCTTCAAAAACTAAAAATGGAACTGCCTTTTGATCCAGCAATGCCACTACTAGGACTATTCCTGAAGAACCCTGAAACACCAGTTCAGAAGAACCTATGTACCCCTATGCCGCAGTCCTGCCAGGCCAGAGGAATGATAGACGGGGTAGGATTCTTAATGAGAAGACAGACACAAAAAGGTTGGGGTCAGGAGGACTGCTACTCGTGGTGACAGCACCACTTTATTATTCACACAAAACTTATATAGGTTTTTTCAGCATTCAAGCCTGTCTCCTAGTGAAATTATTTTGGCTGAAAGTGCTTTTTCCCACAAGACATTTGCTTATTTCTTAGTAACTAATTATTATCACTTTCGAAGCATACTACTTATGTTATGTCATTCACTACACAGCCGCTATTTACTCTTGCTGAAGGTCAGCTTGTCCTCTAAACATGATGTGGAACTTTGTAATCATTGGAACTCTTCTCAGCCAAGCTGTTGACCTTTTGGCCTTCAACCTGCCTTGAAGCCCTGAGTCTGGCCATGCCTTGACTCAAGGGGTCCCAACACCCCTATGTTCATAGCAGCACTATTTACAATAGCCAAGTGCTGGAAACAGCCTAAGTGCCCATCAGTAGGTGAATGGATCAAAAAACCGTGGTACATTTACACAATGGAATCCTACACAGCAGAAAGAAAGAAGGAACTCCTACCCTTTGCAACAACATGGATGGAACTAGGAAGTATTATGCTTTGTGAAATAAGCCAGTCAATGAAAGACAACTACCATATGATCTCACCCATTACAGGACAATAATGAACAAAACAAACAAACTAGTAAAACAGAACCAGATACATGAATACAATGAATAGACCTTCAGTGGGCAGAGGGGCTGGGGAGGTTGGAGGAGGCGGCAAAGAAGGGGAGCAGTTTAGTCAAGGAACTAGTATGGAAGAACCATGGACATGGACAACAAGTGGGATTGACTTTGGGTGGGAGTGGGTGGATGGGGAAGGGGACAGAGGGGAGTAAAATTGGGATGGATGTAATACAACAACAATACAATTAAATTTAAAAGAATACAAAAATACAGAAAAGAATGTGGTCTAGTTTCTTTTTCTGCACATATCTGTCCAATTTTACAAGTACTATTTATTGAAATTGTGAGTTTGGATTTACTGATTTGCAAATATTGTACCTATCATGCATCCCTAGTATAAATACCATTTGATCATAGTGTATGATCCTTTTAATGTATTTCTGGACCTGGTCTGCTAATATTTTGTTGAGGATTTTAGCATCTGTGTTCATCAAGAATATTGGCTTATAATTTTCTTTCTTTGTAGTATCTTTATCTGGTTTTGGAATTAGGGTAATGCTTTCCTCTTAAAATGAGTTTGGGAGCTTTCCCTCCTCTTGAAGTTTTTTGACTAGTTTAAGAAGGATAGGTGTTAGTTCTTTTTTTAAAGATTTTATTTATTATTTTTAGAGAGAAGGGCAGGGAGGGAGGAATAAAGGGAGAGAAACATCAATGTATGTTTACCTATCACCTGCCTCCAGATGGGGACCTGGCTGGAGACCCGGCTTGCGACCTGATTATGTGCCCTGACTGGGAATCAATAGTTCTTTTTGAATAATTGGTAAAATTCACCTGTGAAACCATCTGGTCTAGGACTTTTGTTTGCTGGGGTTTTATTATTATTATTATTATTATTATTATTATTATTACTGCTACATTTTTTAAGCTGTTATCAGTCTATTTTGGTTTTCTGCTTCTTCCTGATTCCGTTTTAGAAGATTACGTATTTCTTGAAATCTATTTCCCTCAAGCTGTCCAATTTCTTGGCACTGGTTGTTCATACTACTTTCTTACCATCTTTTGTATATCTGTGGTGTTTGTTGTTACTTCTCTTTCATTTCTAATTTTATTTATTCATGGCCTCTCTCATTTTTTCTTGTTGAGTCTGGTTAAAGGTTTGTCAAAGTTGTCTATCTTTTTAAAGAGCCAGCTCACACAAGAAGTCTGAGGTTCTACTTCCCAACACTGCAACTACACTTGATGTTTCTAGATATTGATTTTTTTCAGTAATGACTGTGAAATGAACAATCATCTTAATATGCATTTACCTAATTACTAGTGAAGTTGAGTATTTTTGTATATATTTCTTATCCAGTGAGATCTTTTCCTATGAAGTGCCAAATTGCATCCTTGGCCTATTTTCCTATTGGGGTGTCATGTTGATTTGTTGTCACTCTATATAGTCTGTGCATAAATTCTATATCTTTAGACGTTTTCCATCTGACTGCGTATCTTGTTATTTTTTATATATTTTAAAATTATTCACATCAATTGGTATTTATAAGTCAGTATTCTTCAACATTGCTTCACAAGCATTTGAAACAAATAAATCATAAAAAATTAAAATGAATTAATTAAAGGTTAGTAGCACTAGGAGAATTCTTATCTTTTCCTCTTTGAATATTGGGAGACTAAATTCAAAGGAAAATGCAATCATCTTGAGAAATTTTTTTTGGCTTTCAAAACCTAGCTAGCAAGTGTTTATTTAAAAAAAAATATTTGTAAATAAGAGCTCCAACTTGGTGCTATTATACAAGATATATAAAGAACTCATACAAATCAACACCAAACAAACAAACAATCCAATTAAAAATTGAGCAGAGGACCTCAACAGATACTTCTCCCAATAAGACATACAAATGGCCAACAGATATATAAAAAGATATTCAGAGCCCTGGCTTGTGGCTGAACTCAAAGGTCACTGATTCAATTCCCAGTCAGGGCATGTAACCAGGTTGCAAGCCAAGTCTCCAGCCATGTCCATAGCTGGAGGCAGGTGAAAGGCAACCATACATTGATGATGTTTCTCTCTCTTTCTCCTTCCCTTTGTCTCTCTCTAAAAACAATGAATAAAATCTTTTTAAAAAAATATTCAACTTTACTAGCTATTAAGGAAATGCAAATCAAAACTACTATGAGATACTACCTCATCCCTGTTAGAATGGCTATTATCAACAGGACACATAATAGCCATTACTTCTGTTGGAGAGGTTGTGGAGAAAAAGGAACCCTCATTCATTGCTGGTGGGAATGTAATCTTGTACAGCCCTATGGAAAACAGTATGGTAGTTCCTCAAAAATCAATAATAGAGTTACCATATGATCCAGCAATCCTTCTTCTGGGTATCTACCTGAAAACATCAAAAATATTTATTCACAAAGATATATGTGTTCCTGTATTCATTGCAGTATTATTTATGGTGGCCAAGACATTAACACCACCAAAGTGTCCTTCAATAGAAAAGTAAATAAAGAATATGTGGTACATATATACCATGGAATACTACTCAGCTATAAAAATAAGTCAGTGTGAAAAATTTAATAACCATATGATTTCACTCACATATGTGATATAAAACTGAAACTCATAGATACAGACAACAGTGTGGTGGTTACCAGAGGAAAGGAAGGCAAGCACTAGAAAAAAGGGTAAAGGGATCCAATATGGTGATGGAAGATGATATGACTAGGGGTGGTGGGCACATAATGCACCATACAGATTATGTATCATAAAAATGTGCACTTGAAACTTATATGATCTTACTAACCAATGTCACTTCAATAAATCTAATTTAAGAAAACAACACCAAATGCTGGCAAGGAACTCTCATTGCTGGTGGAAATGCAAACCGATACATCCAATTTGGAATACAATTTGGCAGTTTCTTATAAAACCAGTTGCTAGATCAAAACCAAATAGTCCAGCAGTTGCATTCCTTGGTATTTACCCAAATGAGTTGAAAATTTATGTCTACACAAAAATCTGTACATGAATGTTTATAATTATGAAAAAATTGGAAGCAATCAAGGCATTTTTCAACAGGTGAATGGATTAATAAACTGTGGCACATTCAAATAATGAAGTATTACTTAGTAATAAAAGGAAATGAGCTATTGAGCCATGAAAAGATATGGAGAGAAATTAAATGCATATTACTAATGGAGTGAAACTAATCTGAAAAGGCTACATACTGCATGATTCCAAATACCTGATATTTTAGAAAAAGTAGAACTATAAAGATAGTATAAGCATCAGTGATGCTTAGGAGTTGGGGGTGGTATGTATAGGTAAGCCAGTGGAATTTCAAGTCAGTGACGATAATCTCTATGAAAATACAATGATGGACTGATGGACACATGTCATTAGAGATTGGTCCAAACTCATAGAATGTACAATCCCAAGAGTGAATCATAATGTAAACCATTAACTTTGGGGTGTGTATGTACCAGTCTAGGTTCACCTATCACAACAAATGAACCACTATGATAGGGAATGCTGCTAATGGGGGAAACTATGCATGTGTGTGTAGGAAGTATATGGGAAATCTCTCAAATATATATACATACACACAGTATTATTTACAGTGCTATATAAACCTTCCTCTTAATTTTGCTGTGAATATAAAATTGTCTAAATAAACAAAATGAATTTCTCTTATGAGTAAAGTTGAACACTTTTTAAATAAAAGATTTTATTTATTATTTTTAGAGAGAGGGGAAGGGAGAGAGGCAGAGAGGGAGAGAGACATCAATGTATAGTATCCTTTCACCTGCCTCCAGCTATGGACCTGGCTGGAGACCTGGATTGCAACCTGGGTATGTGTCCTGGCTGGGAATCAAACCAGCAACCTTTGGGTTTGCAGGCTGGTGCCTTATCCACTGTGCCACCAGCCAGGGATATGAACACATTTTTGACTGTCCTAATTTGTTTATTAGGTAAGAATTTTACAAACATTACATATATTAGCAGTAACGATGGAGGTAGCAAGTATCGTGCCTTCTCCAAGCTTCACATGAGAGCCACCAACAGTGTAATAGCACTGTGGCCCTTTCAAAGGTCATGGCTCTTGCTTCCTGCAGATGTCAGCCTTCACCCCTCCCTGTGCTTGTGGACTGGTTTGCCAATCCGCTGGGTATAAGGGTTCCTTATGACAGCCACATGGAATGGATCATTGAGGATAGCCTCAAAGAACTTGCACATGGAATCTTCACCAACCCAGGAAGAACTCAGGACTCTGAGAGCTCCACAGTAGCACCCAGCTTGCTCTTCAGTAACAGACTGAGGCTTTGAGGAAACTTTTAGCTAGTTAATGCCATGATGGACAGGCTTGCCATAGGTTGCACCCTTAGGAACAAGATATTTGTGACCACCGTGGTGCACATGAATCCAATATATGACACAGCCTTGCTTGGTCTTGTATCCTAATATGCACACTTTATTTAGTGTGCGTTGGGGAGGGTGGCTTGTGGAGCATGAAGAGGTGGATATAATGCCAGCAGGCACCCTAAGAAGAAAGTTCATTTACATGAGACTGCTTCTTCCTCCACAGCTCCTGGATGTACTTTTAAGTGCCCATGTTGGCTTATTTAATGGCCAGGTGGAAAGATGAACACCTTTTAATATACTTAAAGGGAATTTTAACATCTCCTTTTATGAATGTATTTTGAAACAATTTTACAGAATTTTTGGTCTTTCATTCCTCTATTTTAAAAAATTCATGTATTTGGAACATTAGCCCTTCAACTATGATATAAATTTTCTAAATATTTTCTCCTATGTTGTCTTTAAATTTTTATAACCTTTTTAACTTATAGGAACAGCACATATGCATTGCAGTAAAATTAGAAAATATAGAAGATTAAATATAAGAAAAATGTTATGTACTCCTACCGTCCAAAGATTACCACAGTTTACATAAGTAGATTTTTTTGTGTTATCTCAAAATTTCTTACGTAAATTATCCTGGGCCATGATATAATGATTTTTTAATTTGTTGCTGGATTCATTTCATTAATATTTTATTTGTGACATATCTATTCTCATTGGTTAAATTTATCTATTGCCATGGTTCTTTTTTCCTCAGGTACTGTACTGAATTTACTGTTGCATTTGGTTGCACAGTATTAAGGAGATACTGATTTACACAGGCAAATATTTACAGACTTGTGCTTTTAAAATGTGTAAAAATTATTTCACATTTTACTATTGACAGGCAGGGTCTATATCCCCTCTCCTTAAATCTAAGTTTAGTAACTCACTCATTTAAAACAGCTTACCCTGAAATAGCCTTGCACTCTTCATTTAGCTGATTGGAGAAGAAGCTGTATTCAAAGTTCTTTACAAAAATGAGCTAACCTGGCAGCAGAATTTAATAAATCAGTGCTCTCTGATACTTTTGGCATATGATACAGAAAGTATGTCCATTACTGTTATTATAGCTTTTAATAATAAAGTTTTAAAATTAAATCAAAATAAAAGGTTATGAACTGCTGCATATCCACCATACCTGTATTAGCCAGCTAATACCACAATACCAAAATATCCCAGACTGAGTGGCTTAAACAATAGAAATTTACTTTTTCATAGTTATGGATTCTAGAATTCCAAGTTCAATGTGACATCATGATTGATTTCTGGTGAGAACTCTTTAGTTTGCAGATAGATCCCTTCTCTCTGTATCCTCACATGGCCCTTCCTCTATATTGTGTGTATGTGTGTGTGTGGGTGGTGGGGGGAGAGAGTGGAAGAGGGAGAGAGAGAGAAGAGAGGGAGGAAGAGAGAGAGAGAGAGAGAGAGAGAATGAGAATGGATCAGGTGGGTGTGCTTTCCTCTTGTTATAAGGACACTGGGTTTATTTGATTAAGGCCCCATCCTCATGACCTCATTCAGTTTACATTACCTCTTTACAGGCCCTATCTCTAATACAGTCACATTAGAAGTTATTCTTCAATATATTAACTTGAAGGGGACACAATTTATTCCATATACTCCTGACACATGATGAAGAAAAAAAACTAATCCATTTACTTGCTTTAATGGAAGTAAGACCCTTAAAGTACCATGGTGTTCCTGAATTAATATGGCTGAACTGTAACTCTGTTTTCCTAGCTGTCTAGGGTTTCTTCTACTACAAAAGGAGAGATACTTTTCTTCCCTTTGTTCTTGTCCATTTTGCTCTAAAGGCTTCCTCTTCTTTCCCATAGGGCTCCTTGATTAGGGATCACTTTTTACTGAATTGTTTGAAAACCATCTATTTTTCTCAACCAATTGGCAGAGAACTAAGATTGAAATCCTAGCTCAGTGTGGACTCTCCAGTCCATAGCACACAGCTAACTCTGCCAAGCTGCCAGACCACTTGGTTTATAAAATTGGGCTATGTTTTATTTGGCAAATGGTTGGCATAATCCAGTGAAGCCACAAGACCTTACAGCTTTAGTATCAACAGAGAACTCACTGGGATCTACAATTTTGTGACATGGGTTACTTCCTTCTTCCATAGTGGGACTCTGTACCTTACCCTTTTTATCATGGTTAGTGATTAGCAGAAGTACATTGTGAAATGTATTATCCCTGTTTTCAGCCAAAATCTCTTTCAATTCCTAGGATGGTGAAGGTGGCAATGATGGATTGGCATTCTACGGGCAGTCAATTACCAGAAAGCTCCACTCTCTAAGGCTGTCACTTCACTTAGGGCATTCCAGACCTTGTTGAGAGTTCTACCTGTATAATTATTATTTTTTTGTTTATTGAAATAAAATCCACACACCATCAACAGAATGAATTTTAAAATATTTTCTTTACCCTTCAAAGAAACCTCATACGCATTAGTATTCCATTCCTCATTCCCTCTCCACACTAGAGCTATAACCAAACATGAATCTACTTCCTGCCTCTATAGATTTACCTATTATGAACAAGCCTTTTATTAATTTCAAGCATTCTAAGAAAGTTCATTTTGATAATTTTTGATAGTACACTTATTGCTATTATGGAAGACAGAAGTTTTAGAGGTCCTTACTCTACCATTTCTGCTGAAGTCACCACTCAGTTACTTTCATGTTGATAATTCAACAGCAAGCCCAAACTGGCATGGCAGATAGCACAAGCTGAGCTGTAGATCCTGGTAACTTTAAATTTATATATTTTCCTGTATCCGAACTTTAAATTTATATTATGTAAGTTGGTACTTGAAACTATGTTATAATACAAGACTAGTGCAAATGAAATGTATTATAATTTAAATAATTGTTTTAAAAATTTGGTTCAGATAAAAACTCAGGCAACATTGTAGGATTATATAGACCTATCAACTGTTTCCATTTAAATTTTCTGAGAAAAAAATATTAAAAAGTCATCTTAGTGATTGTAATTGTTCTTTAGTACTTTAACAAAAAATAATATTTTGTACCTTGCTGTGTTGCTCAGTTAGAGCATTGTCCTGATTCACTAAGGTTGAGGGTTCAATCTTCTGTCAAGGCACATACAAGAATCAACCAATGAATGCATAAATAAGTGGGACAACATTGATGTTTCCTTCTCAAATCAATAAATAAAAAAATTAATCGATATTTTGTATTGTGATGTCAAGTGAATGTATTTTCTCACATAAAAATGACTTTTGGAGAGGTAAAATTAAGGAGTAATAATATTTATAACTGTTTAATTATAAAATGTAGTATTTAACACTAAAGATGTTTGGTATTGTTAAAGAGAAAACCACAGGCTCCAAATGGT
This sequence comes from Noctilio leporinus, assembly GCA_004026585.1. Taxonomy (NCBI): domain Eukaryota; kingdom Metazoa; phylum Chordata; class Mammalia; order Chiroptera; family Noctilionidae; genus Noctilio; species Noctilio leporinus. Next base: position 15,803 of record PVIW01010891.1, on the reverse strand, counting down.
GTCACTTGTGTTAAAGCCCATGATACCAAACCTAGGTTTAACATCTGACCTTATTGCTGTTCCAACCTCTCTCAGAAATGTAGTTTCAATCAACCAGTCTGGAATTTTCTCATCAACACCAATGAAGTAATCAGTCCTCATAGAAAAAAGTAATCTGCATGATAAAATCCCATGCCATTCCCTGCCCCCCACAAGAAGATACCCTAGTCTAAAAAATAATCCTTTCTTTACTTTTGTTTATAGCTCTCTTGCCCCACCCATCTTTCTATAAAAGCCTTCCATTTCGTACAACCCCTGGGGTGCCCTTCTAGTTGTTATATGGGATGCTGTCGATTCATGAATGGCTTAATAAAGCCAATTAGATATTCAAATTTACTTGGGTGAATTTTGTTCTTTTGAAACCAGAAAAGTCAGTGCTCTTGCTGCCTGTCATCTACCAGACCTAATAAGCAAAGACAGGGATTGAATTTTTATGGGAGCTTTATTCAGATGGTCAGTGATCTGAGAAAATAGCATGTTTGCACCCTAACAGATAGTCTTACACTTCATTATATATGAGCCTTTTTATGAGAAGGAAGGTGTAGGTAAGGGGTTTGGAATTCAGGGGAAAAGTTAATGAGATTAAAAACTGCAGCATTCTTTCATTTGTATCTTTGTGCCCTGGAGTCAAGGTGGGTCATACCTTCAGTTCCTGAAACAATAGCTTTATATATATATTTATTACTAAGCTTATTAGCTGTTGCTTAAAACTAAGTCTCCCATCACTTAATATAAAAATTTGAAAGAAAAAGAATACAAAGCTACCATACAACTCCTGTATGAGCTCTATGTATTTTGTCTAAATATAAGTGATATCAGGTTTTCTAAAGCTCAAAGTAAAATAATAACTAATAGAGCATGACATTTTCAGTATATTTTAACAATGCTATGATACTTTTAAAATCTATTTTTATACATTAGGTAGCATTAAAATTTAAATGTTAGAAATTATGACACATAATGTAATATATTGAAGTCAATAAAATGACATATAAGTAAATGTGTTGATGTAAGAAACAACCAAACCTGTAGAGAATTTTTATGAGTTTGTGCGAAACTGATAACAGTTGCTGATAATCAAAATTGAAACAGATTAAGAAAATGCTTCAAAGAATAGCAGTTTTGCACTTTATCTTATACATCAGAATCAAAAGATTCCAAAATCCATTGGAGGTAGATTAAAGGAGGTGGGAAAAAGCAGAGTAAAGGTGATCTTTGGGATTAGATAAAAAGTAAAATGGAAAGACAGATATTTATTTTACATTGGTGGGTACAGAATAGTTAATAATTAACAGTTACAGCACATAAAGATGATGTATGTGGTTTGTCCAGAAAGTATCCAGCCATGCACTATGAAAAATAGAAACATTTCTTGAAGAAGATACAAGACATAAAAAGCATTGTACGTAGGACAATGATTCCTCAGTCCCCTTCAAAGTAGGTACATTGGGACCTCACACAGGTCTCCCAATTGTCATCAGCTGTCCCATTGTATTTTCTTGAATCTTATCCACTATTTGACATCTCTTCCTTTTCAAAGGTGATTTTACTTTTGGGAAAAGACAGAAGTCACAGGTGCCAAATCTGGGTTGTAAAGTGACTGAGTCACCTGGATAATTTCATATTTCATCAAAAACTCTGCATGAGACATGATGCATGAATGGGCACATTGTCATGATGAAGGTGTCAATCAAATCACCAGTTGCCCATAGCTGTGGCTTTCTGAATCTGAATACATTTCATGGAGGAATGTTCAAACTTAATGCAAAGTTTGATATGGATTTATTGCTCTACTCATTCAGTCATTTTGAATGTGACAACCACATTGTACACATGCTCACTCAATGGTGTCTATCATCTTCACTAACTAGTACAGTAAAGATGTCATTGTTCACACATGTGCATTCTAGTCCATGCTTCGTGGCTGCCAAGTTACATGAATGTCGTGCAAACCATTCTCATTATATTAACAATGGCTGGATTTTTTCCAGGCAGACTAATATTTGGGTATATACCTACACACACCTACATATATATACATACACATAAACATGTACATACACACATAAATAACCAGACACAAAGACAAAGACATGTGTACTGCATAGGAGGCCATCCTCAGGCCCAGTGTGGGCACCAGCCAGTCATAGTGATTGTGTGGGGGATAGAGGTTAGCCATGATAGAGGATTTCATATTGCTCTCCATAGCATCAGAGAGATCAAGTAGTTATCTTAAAGGATATCTGGTCTATTTTGCCAGCTTCCAGATAGACCTACCACCTTTAACTGCATGGACATTTTCACACATAAGTGAATAATCTTCCCTGGAAAGGTTATTTTGCCCCAGGTATCTTGCCAAGTATTTTACATATATCACTTAATTTTATTCTCACCATGACCCAATCATAAACACCATAAACCATAAACACCATACTCTGTGGTCCCCCTCCTTAATACAACATAGATGGACTTTCCTCCTTTTGGTTTCTAAAATACTTTCATATGCACTGCTTTAAATTGATTTTGAGTCTTCAAATAACACTGTGAAGTAGGAAGCTCAGCATTGTCATTCCCATTGCTGAGAATCTACATTGCAGCTGAGGCTCAAGTAGATTAAGAATCTTTCTTAAGCCCTGGCTGGTGGCTCAGTGGATAGGTATCACCCTGTGAACCCAAAGGTCCCTGGTTCGATTCCCAGTCAGGGCACATAACCAGGTTCCAAGCCAGGTCTCCAGCCAGGCAGGTGAAAGGCAACCATACATGGATGTCTCTCTCCCTCTCTGCCTCTCTCCCTTCCCCTCTCTCTGAAAATGATAAAATAACATCTTTAAAAAAAAAGAATCTTAATACTGTATCAACTAATATATGTAAGCCAGATCATAACTCTCCATTGACATATTCCAATTGCAGTAATTATTATATTTATTCTGTTGTTTATTTATCATATATTTATGCTTCCTACTCATTTTCTAGAGACTGTACCAGGCACGACAAAAAACAAAAAATCAATAAAACACAGTCTTCATTTTGAAACAGCTGTCATTCTCCAGGGGTTAAAGGACTAGTAGACAGGTATATCCTAATATCATATGCTGGATGCTGGGTTACAAACCTGAACAAAATGAGTAGAATAAATGTTTCTGCTGAGGAAACCAGGATCAAAAGGAGGCTATGTGTCACAGACAACTCAAATGCCAGGCTTTGTCCATGTTTCTAGAACAGACCACCAAACCATACAGGTTTCAAGTGTACAACTCAACAAACATCATCTGCACACTGCGTTGTGCACCCATCTCCCAAAGCAAAGTCTCTTTCCATCCCCATTTATCCCCTCTTTGCCCACCTCTACTTATCCTCATCCTTTTTTTCCTCTGATTTATCAACACACTGTTGTCTGTGTGTATATGTCATATATATATATATGTGTGTTAATCTCTTCACCTTCTTTCATACAGCCCCAACACAGCTGTCAGTTTGTTCCATGTATCTATGCCCTCTTTTTCTATTTTGTTCATCAGTTTATTTTGTTCATTAGATTCCACATATAAGTGAGATCGTATGGTATTTGTCTTTCTCTGACTGGCTTATTTCACTTAGTGTAATATTCTTCCAGTCCATCTCTGCTGTTGTAAAAGGTAAGATTTCCTTCTTTTTTTATGGCTGAGTAGTATGCCATTGTGTAAATATCCACAGCTTTTTATTTAATCTACTTATGCATTGATGGGCACTTTGATTGCTTGCAGATCTTGGCTATTATAGATAATGCTGCAATGGACATAGTTTCATCTAATTTTTCACAAAGGCACATGTTTCTTTCCTGGAGTATTTAAAAGCAACTAAGGTCTTATTCTTGAGAGAGGTTTAAAGGTATCTGAAATTGGAATGGAAAAATACATCTTTCCAAACCTCACAGGTGTTTAGCCCTAATTAAGTTTCCAGCATGATTTTTTTTTTTTAAAAGGAAAGAAAACAAAACAAACAAACAAACAAAAAAACTTTCCCAGTTGTAGTGCAATTTCTTTTTCTTTATTTTCTGCAGAGTTTATTTTTCTTCTTTTTTAAATTTTATTGTTGTTGTATTACATCCATCCCATTTTTGTTCCTCTCTATGCTCCTCCCCACCCGCCCACTCCCCCACAATGTCAATCCCACTTATTGTCCATGTCCATGGTTCTTCCATACTAGGTTCTTGTCTAAACTGCTCCCCTTCTTTGCCTCTTCCTGCCCTTTCCCCCCACCCTCTTTCCCCTGCCCACTGAAGGCCTATTTACTGTATTCATATATCTGGTTCTGTTTTGCTTGTTGTTTGTTTTGTTCACTTTTGTCCTGTAATGGATGAGATCATATGGTATTTGTCCTTCACTGACTGGCTTATTTCGCTAAGCATAATACTCCCCAGTTCCATCCAGGTTGTTGCAAAAGGTAGGAGCTTCTTCTTTCATTCTTCTACATATTATTCCATTGTGCAAATGTACCAAAGTTTTTTGATCCATTTAGCCACTGATGGGCACTTAGGCTGTTTCTAGCACTTGGCTATTGTAAAAAGTGCTGCTATGAACATAGAGATATGTAGGTTCTTCTGAATTGGTGTTTCAGGGTTTTTGAATAAAATCCTAGTAGTGGAATCTCTGGATCAAAAGGCAGTTCCATTTTTAGTTTTTTAAGGAAACTCCATACTGAACGAGACAAGATTGTCCACTTTCTCCACTTCTGTTCAACATTGTCTTGGAAGCTCTAGCCATAGCTATCAGAGAAGAAAAAGGAATCAAAGGTATTCAATTTGGAAAGGAGGAAGTCAAACTGTCATTATTTGTAGATGATATGACAGTGTACATACAAAACCCAATAGGCTCCACAAAAATTTCTCTTTTTTAAATTTAATTTAAAAATATTTTATTCATTATTTTCAGAGAGAAGGGCAGGGATGGAGGAAGAAAGGGAGAGAAACATCAGTGTATGGTTACCTTTCACCTGCCTCCAGCTGGGGGGCTGGCTGGAGATCTGGCTTGCAACCTGGTTATGTGCCCTAACTGGTAATCGAACCAGCAACCTTTGGGTTCACAGGCCAGTGTCAACCCACTGAGCCACACCAGTCAGGGGTAGTGCAATTTCTTTTATGGCATTAGCTCAACTAGCAATGCACAGTTCAGTTGGATAAGGTGTTTTTTGGCCTTTCTCCCTTTAAAAGAGCTCTGCCAGAACAAACAGAATTAAAGTTTTTAACCTAACACTTTGGATAAGAACAAAATAATGCAGAAATAAATACATAAGAGTTTGGGCTGAATATAAAGGATATCATTGTTGTCACTGTTTCATGATTTTCCATATATTTGGGTTTTAAGGTAACACATTTGTCCTTTTGTCATTGAAACTATGGTTTCATTTATTTCTTTGTCTCCTATTTTCAGGAGAGTGGCCTCTTAGTTGGTAGGCTTAAGGTATCCTGGAATTCACTGTGATGAATACAAAGTGAAAAGTTCTAAGTACTTTACTAGAGTACAGAAGTTAAGCAACACAATCATCAGCATTAGAAATAGTTAAAGGTTTCAATTATAGATGGTTTTATTCCTAAAGAAACAAGATTCCATGTTACTTAAAATAACAAAATAATAGAAAGACCTTAAATGTTGAATACAAAGGGAATAATAAAGTAAATTATAGTGCATGGATATAAATGGAATCTTATAAAAGCATGGTTTCTTGGAAATTGCTTATTTTATTGTACAGGGTGCATGCAATAAAGCAGCAAAATTTTAGTAAAATAAATAACATACCACAAAAATGTTATATTTTGAAATAAACTTATTCTTATATGTAAATACATAAACATAATCATTGTTTTTTAATTGTTAAAAAAGTTTCCATTTGCTCAAACAATAGGCTTGATTCCACATCAGAATCTTGAGCATGCTTTCATTAACTTTTCTTTATCCATGGATATCATGTTTTCAATCTTAGCTTTAACAGACTCTTTATTGGAATGAGGTTGTTTATTAACTTCTCTCTCACAAATGCTCCATACACAATAGTCTGAAGGATTTGCATCTGGTGAACTAGGTGGCCAGATTTCCTTTGACGAGAATTCAGGAACACTGACACTGAAACATTCTCACACCTTTTTGGCATTATGTGCAGGTGCACCATCTTGTTGGAAGATAAAATGACGTCCATTTGAGACTTGCTTCATCCACGTTACAACTACTTCTCTCAAAACATCAAGGGTAACATCAGCAGTCACCTTCAAGCCTTGTGGAAAAAAATGCAGGGTCATCATATCTCCTTCATTGTGGACAACACCTAACACCATCACTGTAGCAAGAAATTTCATTTTTGTGACAATTGGGACATCAGGATCAGCATCATACACCTTCTTTATGTTGTGAATTATACATAAAGGGGTGTTACCAAAGTTCACACTTTCCTTAGCAGTTTGCCCTGCACGCAGTTCAGAAATTATGGTTGCTCTAAAATCATATTCCTTCAACATGGCAGTTGCTCTCAGAATTTAATACTTCATATCTGAAACAATGATGTTAAATCATAGTCTTAGAAATAGTTTTTCAAAATTAATAAGAAGCATGTGAAATAGAAATGCAATATTATTGCCAATTTATCGTGTGCACCCTGTATTACATGATAAAATCAGTATATGATCTGCTTTCACCACTCTTATTCAATATAGTTCTGGAAGCCCCAGGCACAGCAATCAGACAAAAAGAAGAAATAAAAGGCATCCAAATTGGAAAGGAGGAAATGTCCCAATATCCCCAGTGACATGATATTGTATATAGAAAACCCTGAAGATTCCACAAAAAAAATAATAGATCTAATAAATGAATTTGGCAAAGAGGCAGGATACAAAATTAATAACCAGAAATTGATGGAATTTTCATACACCAATAATGAACGATCAGAAAGAGAAACTAAGAAAATAATTCCATTAAATATTGTAACAAAAATAAGGTATCTAGGAATAAATTTAATCAAGGAGGTAAAAGACCTATACTCTGAAACTATAGGGCAGTGAAGAAAGAAATTGAGGGAGATAAAAATAAGTGGAAGCTTATATCATTTTCAAGGATTAGAAAAATAGCATCATTAAAATGCCCATACTACCCAAAGTAATCTATACATTCAGCACAATTCTTATTAAAACACCAATGGCATACTTCACAGAGCTAGAACAAATATTTAAAAAATTTATATGGAACTAATAGAGACCCTGAATAGCCTCTGCAATCTTATGAAAGAAGGACAAAGCTGGAGACATCACAACTCCTGATATCAAACTATACCTTAAGATCACTGTAATACAAACAGCCTGGTACTGGCACATGAACAGACATATAGATCAATGGGATATAACAGAGAGCCCAGAAATAAATCCATGCCTATATGAGCAATTGATATTTGACTATGGTTGCAAGAGCCTACAATGGAACAAAGACAGTTTCTTTAATAAAGGGTGCTGAGGAAACTGGACTGATTCATGCAAAAAAAAAAAAAAAAAGAAAAAGAAAAGAAAAGAAAAGAAACTAGACCACCAACTTACTCTGTGCACAAAAAAAAAACTCAAAATGGATAAAAGACTTAAATGTAAGTTGCAAAACCCTAAACTTCCTAGAAGGAAACATAGGTAGTAAGATCTCAGATATTCAGTGTAGAAACATTTTTGTGGATATATCTCCTAAAGCAATGGAAACAAAGCAGAAAATAAACAAATCAGAATGCAGCAAATTAAAAAGCTTTTGTGCAGCTAAAGAAACTATCAGTAAGATGAACATGGAACCAACCATATGGGAGAACATTCTCACCAATGATATATCTGACAAGGGTTTAATCTCCAAAATATATAAAGAACTAATACAACTCAATGTTAGGAAGACAAACAACATAATTGTGAAATGCGCAAAAGACCAGAATAGATACACCTCCAAAGAGTACACACAGAGGGCCCATGGACATATGAAAAGATGCTCAACACCACTAAGGATCATAGAGATGCTAATTAAAGATATCACCTTACACTTCTCAGAATGGCTACCACTAATAAATAAATAAACAGGTGTTGTTGAGGATGTGGAGAAAAGGAAACTCTGGTGTACTGTTGGTGGAAATGCAGTCTGATGCACCCACTATGAAAAACAATATGGAGTATCTTTTCAAAATGAAGAGTTTTGATCCAGTAATTCCACTTCTGGGAATATACCTCAAGAATCTCAACACATGAATACAAAACATCTATACATCCCCTATGTGTATAGCAGTGCTATTTATAATAGCTAAAATCTGGAAACAGCCTAAATTCCCATCAATGAGTAGATAAAAAGCTGTGGTATATTTACATAACGGAATACTATGCAACAGTAAAAGCAAAGAAACTGTTACATTTGAGACAGCATGGGTGGATCTGGAGAAAATTATGCTAAGTGAATTAAACCAGTCAGTGAAAGAAAAATACTAACAATCTCACTTATATGTGGAATCTAATGAACACAATAAACTAATGACCAAAATAGTAACAGAAGCTTTGATACATTAAACAGACTGACAGCTGTTGGGAAGGAGGTAGTGGGGGACTGGGTGAAAAATGGTGAAGGGATTAACCAAAGAACATTTATGAACAAACCATGGGTACAAACAACAATATGGGGATTGGTGTGGGGAGGGGAGGTGGAGCTGGAAGGAGGTGGGGAAAGTAGAAAAAGTGAGGACAACTGTAATAGCATAAACAATAAAAAATTTTTTTTGAGAAATTATATGCCCAGGATGAGCTCAACTATGTAAAAGGTACATAGAAAAGATTTGAAAAACAATAATGGCAAAAGGTTAACAGTGGTTGTTGTCTCAGTGGTAGAGTTATGAGTGATTCTTCTGTTTATTTTATATATTTTTTGTCTTTTTAAAATTTCCTACAGTGAGCATGTAATTACTTGTAAAATCAGAAAAGAAAAAAAACACATTGTTTTTCTAAATAAAAAGGACAAGCAAGTCTCAAAGGCCCAGTGCCTAGAAGCAGACCTCAATGTGTTTTGAATGTTTCCAAGGCAGTGAACCAGGCAAAAGTAAGAAGGATGATTTCAGAGTCTCCAGGGGAGACTTGTATAGTTAGTTCCTAGGAAACCAGAAGTTTTAGCCACTCAAAACACATGTAAGTGTTTTGGTGTGAATCAAAACCTTCCATTAGACATAATTGCAACAGCAGCTGTTACTCAACCTGTATAAACTATTTTTGGTGTGAACCAAAAATTTAAAAACATAGAAACTCTGTTAACTATTTCATGGTCACATAGGTGTAAACCACATCCACCACTGGCCAGGTTTAGCAGCTCTAATAAAGAGGAAATTCCTGGTGCTGTGGTGGAGCTTGCAGGGAAGGCTTAGCCAAGAATTACGACAACTCTTCTGAATGCTTCTTTTTCTTCTTCATCATATTTGTATAAGAGGGGGGAAAAAAGCAATTTAAAAATGGCTTTAAAATTTCTTAAAATGTCAAAAATGATCCATTCCCATTGTAATAACAGAAGTATATAAAGAAATACATAATCTCCTTATTTCTTCTGGATCCATCCACTTGGGAAAACCAGTATTAATTTGATGTATTCTTATACAGTTTTCTCTGTTCTCATATTGTATATAGTGGTGTGTGTGTGCGCACATACACATACACACACACATACATAGGGACTTTCTCCTCCCCTTTCTTTTTTTTTTTTTTTTACAAAAATGAGGCCAAGTTTATACCCAAAAGAATATGATTATAAGCTCTGGCTGGTGGCACAGTGGATAAGGTACCAACCTGCGAACCCATAGGTCGCTGGTTCAATTCTCAGCCAGGGCAACATAACCAGGTTGCAAGCCAGGTCTCCAGCCGGTGTGTAGCTGAAGGCAGGTGAAAGGCAACCATACATTGATGTCTCTCTCCCTCTTTGCCTCTGTCCCTTCCCCTCTCTCTCTGAAAACAAGAAATTCTAAAAATCTTTTTAAAAAGAATATGATCATAGAATCATCTTGAGTGTTTGGTTTTAAAATACAGATTCCTTGGGCCCACACTGTTTATTGAATCTGAGCTTTCAAAGAAGTTTGGTGAGTCCTAAGTTAAGAAAATGTTGATAAATTCTGATATATATATATATATATATATATATATATATATATATATATATTATTCCACAACTTGATTTTATCTCTTAACAGTATACATACCATGGTCATCCTTTCAAGTTAATACCTATACACCAAAGTAATTATCTTTCAGTAGGTGTAGGAAAAGATAAACAGATTCAATTATAAAATATCTAAATAATTTGTTTTGCACAGGACACTATAAGCAAAGTTAAGGCAAAAGACAGACTAGGACAAAATAACTGCAGCACATATAACAGATGGTTAATATTCCTAATATGCAAAGATGTTTTATCAAAGAAAAAATGAGAAAATAAAAGGCAAAGAAGTAAAAACGAGAACACTTTTGTGGTAAGATGCAGACTCTGGAGATAGTGTTAGTAAGCAGCATGTTAATTAATTAACCTCTAAATCACCACCTATGGAAGGAAGAGGAAGGAAGCAGGAGTGAGCAGAGGGAGAAGTAGAGCTGTAATGAAGGCCCAACGATAGTCTTAACTAGAATGGCCCTTCAGAGTTATCCCTCATCACTTTCTTTCAAGGTAATTATGAGTGGGACTGTAGTGCAGCTGTCATTCATTTTCAGCTTACACCCACACACCATGGCAATCCATCCATGTAACAAGCTCAAGCTTTTTCCTTCTTTGTCAGATGGTCATAAGGTAAGCTCTCATATACAATAAATATAAACATTGAAAGAGATGCTGGTCAAATAATAGTGGATGACATGGGAGTCTGGGCAACATGTTTATATAGCTACTTGTGTCCTCTGGTCCTATTTGTGTTGGATTCATCACTTCCTTATGAAAGCTTATTGTTGTGCCCATTTGATCTTAAGATTTGGTGGGTCTGACAGAACCCAGTCCATGATGAACAGCTGTAGCCACCTGCTCACCTGGTGTCCCATGAGCAGCTTGCTCCATTTCTACCAAGAGGAAGTTGTGAGTTATTTTTCAAAGACATGTAATTCCCCTCTGAAAATGGCATGGCCTGGTTCCAAAACACCAGGGATCTGCATTGTGATTATCCCATGGGATTTGCCAAAAACTCCACATAGCATGTTTTTTCATCATTACTACTTTCAATACCATAGGGTACTGTGTTCATATGGCCCAAGCAGCAGGGTTGTACTGTACTATAGAGCTGTTGCAGTGAACTCTCTGCTTTGACTTTGACTCAAAATATCAGTTTTCACATTATCTAGCATATGGGTCAGAGCAGTATTTCCAAGTGAAGAATGTACTGCCTCTAGAACTACCAGAAGTTGCGCTTTCCTTCTTTGTGATAAGAGGTGTCAAGTGCAATAGTTCATCCTTTAACTTGGATGAAATTAGTGTGCTTCTAATCAATAGACACTTAAGAAATTAATTGATGTACAAGGCCCCTGAATCAGTATAGTGTTTATCTCACATATTGTAATTGTGTATCACTAAGGTCACTAATGTGCAAGCCACTTCTTATTCATCCAGTCTTATTGGCATGATTTCTTTCATATAATGGATTGATGTGATTCTCTGTAGGGTATCAAGATCTCTCCAGACTGTATTATGACATAGGCTAAGAGAGTTAACATAGCCCTGAAAGAAAACTAAAAATATATATTTTTGTCTGTCCTATATAGATCTGAAAGGTTTCTGATCCTCTTTTCTGAATAGTATGGAAAAGAACACATTCACCAAATTAATGGCAGCATATTGTACTCATATAACCTGAGCCTGTGTTAATCTGCTCTAGCCAATATACCACCTCTTGCACAGTGGCAGAAATTAGGACCATGACTTAGTTGAGTTAACAATACTCAGTCATTTACCAAGCTCTCTAATTTTTTCCCAGGGGTAAGACAAATGAATTAAATATAGGTACGGAAGGGTTTAACATGCCTGAATGCTTAGATAATTAAGAATGACACTAATTTCCACACTTTGCTAACAAATACAGTATTTTCCCCCATTACATAATTAGAAAAACTTCTAACTTACAAAAATTTGAAAGTATAATGCAGTTAACACTCATATAGATACCAACTATATTCTATATTTTATATTTTATTATGTTTGCTTTATCACATATTTACCCATTTGGCTGTGTATCACACCACCTAATTTCAAAGTAAGTTGCAGACATCACTGAAATAATTCAATATGCATATTGCTAGAGATTAATGTTTGTTTATAGTCATTATTTTAGGCAAAGTTTTCAAGTAATGAAATGAACAAATCTTAAGATTTGATGATTTTGGCAAATGCATATAACCCATGTATCATGCCATCTAAGTAGCTCCATCCTAAAGCAAATATACTAGTCGCACCTGAGTAAGCTAACAAGCTACCTTCTTCTCTCTGAACCCCATGTACCTGGGAAACACACCTTCTTGACCCACAGCTAAAGACTGACCCTGTGACCAACTGGCACCAAGGGCAATCCCCAGGAGAGTCAGCTTTTGGTGAGCTAACAACACACTCCTGCCTGGTCTGGAGATCATCCCCCATAGGTTTTCCACTTCCTGTCCCCCTAGGTAGCCTGAGTGTCCCCCTCTTCTCTCTGAGATGCTCTGGAAATCATGTCAGGTAGTAACTATGAGGAGGCAGGCTACCCAGAGTCACAGTGAAAAAATGGAAATCATGGAGCACACATGCTCTGTGCTGTCCAATATGCCAGCCCTAGGCAGGTTCTCTTAGACCCTGATAAGACTCTAAGAAAGGGTGAGGGGGAAGAAGGAGGCAAAGAAGGGGAGCAGTTTAGTCCAAGGATGACCCATGGACATGGACAATAAGTGGGATTGAATTTTGTTTCGGGGGTGGGGAAGGGGAGGGTGTGGAAGGGGAGAGCAGTGGGGAAAATAGCATGAATATAATACAACAACAATAAAATTAAATTTAAAAAAGAAAGGTAAAAAGGTAACTGAAACACAAAGAAAGATTTACACAGTATATGGAGTAAGTACTGTGACTGATCAAATGTGTCAAAAGTGGTTTGCAAAGTTTCCTGGGGCTATAGACATTATGACCAAATAATTCTTTGCTGTGGGGCTGACTAATGCATTGGAAGAGGTTCAGTGGCACGGCTGGCCTCTACCCCCCACCAGCCAATAGCTGGGGATAGCTAATAGACTCAAATATCCAAATCAATAAAGCTACTGGTGAAAATGGCAGGGGGGAAGACCCTAAGAAAAGAAAGAAGGAGGAATTTCATTTAAAAGCTAACAAAGTCTAGAAGGGAGAATGGCTTTATGGCTGGCATTGAGCTGGAGGCAAGTTGAGTAAAAGGAGCGACCTACATGCAGGCCTGGTTGGGGTACTGGAAGTGAGACTAGAAGACTCGTCTAATATTTTGGTCCCTCCATCTATCTCAGACTGTTAGGTACACAGGGCACAGTCTCCCCTGGAGTTGTCAAACCACTGATTTCATACCTCCCTCTTCCTAGGTAGTGGAGGGAACTGAGGTACCAATAAACCCCAGGGCACCAGGCATATGGCCCAAATGCTATGGCTTTGTGCTATAGAGCAGACATAGTTTTCAAATTGAGCTTTCATCAGGGTCACCTGGGGCAGGATTACTTGTAAAATTCAGATTGCTGCCCCCCCCCCACCCCCACAATTTCTGGTCAGTAAATATGGAATGATGGTGGCTGAGAATGTACATGTCCAGTAAGTTCCCTGGTGATATTGGCTGATGCCTCTTGGTCTAGGGAATAAAAAAATCTTCTGGGTTCTTAAATTCTTACAACTGAGTCAGAAATGCCTTGGTTGCTGAGAAAGATGCAGACCATGGAGCAGCCTAAATGGAAACTGGGAACTTATGTGGCAGAAGGCTAAACTTTATATGTCACTAGATTTCTGTTGACTTCAGGATTAGTTAGAAAACTACCAAATTATATACAGCATTTATTCATTTAAAATATATTTGAAACTAATCATTGGATGATATTTAGGTTCAGCTATTTCAACAAAGGAAAGGGAAGAGAACCAACATTGCTGAAGGTTGAGCTCTGTTAAATTTCACACTAGGCCCTTTACATATGTTATCTCATTTGCTTTTTGCAACAACCATATGAAAAGCACATCAATAAAAAATAACATCCCCATTTTTTCAAGTGAGAAAAACAAGCCTTTGAGAGTGTAAGTGATCTGCTTAAAGTAACACACAAAGCTGGACCTGGGATAGATATCATCTTGGGTCCACCTCTGAAGCCCTTTCCACTGTACCCTGCTCATGAATGCTTACATCCTTGTGGAAAGAGCAGAGGAAAGGAGGAAGAGTGTTTTCAGGGAAACAATTAGAAACCAAATGTTCACCATGGAGAGTTACTAAAGAGGGGTTGAAGGGATAGGTTAGCGCTCCATTAGTGCAGGGACTTCAAAGTCCCTAAGGAATTTGTGCTTAATCATAGTCAATGAGGAGTCATTATAAAATGTTAAGAAGGGAGCCCTGGCTGGTGGCACAGTGGATAAGGTGCTGGCCTGCAAACCCAAAGGTCACTGGTTTGATTCCCAGCCAGGACACACATAACCAGGTTGCAAACCAGGCCTCCAGCCAGGTCTCCAGCCAGATCCGTAGCTGGAGGCAGGTGAAAGGCAACCATACATTGAAGTCTTTCACCCTCTCTACCTCTCTCCCTTCCCCTCTTTCTAAAAATAATAAATAAAATTTTAAAAATGTTAAGAGATGAGGGATAAATTAGGTGTAGTCTAAGAGAAAGAGGATGGTGGTAAGAACAGGGGTTGGACTGGCGAAATCATAGAGCCCCTGAACTGGAAGATATCCTAGGCTAGGGCTCATTGTCATCACTTTTCTGACAGATGAGAAAGCTGGGGCCAAAAGAGAGCAAGAAGCTTGCTGGAAGGATGCTGTGGGACACTGCCCAGCTTTGCCCCTCCCCCTTTAATGCTGAATCCCTCATTTGCCCAGCTGTAGGGAGTGTTGGTGATGAACAGTGTAGAGTTGAGCCCCATGCCAGAAAGGGCTTTAGGCTGAAGAGAGCCACCGTGTTCAAGGTTGTGCACCCATACCAGGGGACTGGTCAATGCAGGGGCATAAAGCCCTGGCTCCTTCACCACAGTTTAGGGCAACTCTGATGGGCCACAATGGCTCCAGAGCTCCCTGTGGAAACCTTTGTTGTGGCTGTATCACAGTTCAACTTCCTCCTCTGCCCAGGCCTGCTTTCTTTTTCTTTCTTTTTCTTTTGTAGCATTTAACATTTGCCAATTTTATTCTAAACATTTCATGTATTAACTCATTTAACAGCAGGAGGAAGAGCCATTATATTCAATAAATTTCAAGATTTTACAGCACTCTAAAAGTTATCCCAATAACCTAAACTCTTCTCTCTTCCCTTCCCCTGATACAAGAAAAAAAATTTTAGTTAATATATAAGCAATGACCTATTAAACACCTGCTTGTACCAAAAGAGCATTAGTTAAGACTCTTTTTTTTTTAATTGTTGTTGTATTACATTCATCCCCTTTTTGCTCCCCTCTGTCCCCCCACCCACCCACCCATTCCCCCCAAAGTCAATCCCACCTGTTGTCCATGTCCATGGTTCCTTTATACTAGGTTCTTGTCTAAGCTGCTCCCCTTCTTTGCCTCTACCTCTCCCTCCCCCCTACCCCGTTCCCCTGACCACTGAAGGCCTATTCCTT